>JAMKCH010024910.1:0-64706 GCA_023653785.1 Ophioderma brevispina | reverse complement strand
CATCAAAATATGAATTCCACCATGTGGCAGGTTTTCCCAGATCCATCACATATATAGGACAAGATATCCACACAAGAAGTAGAGTGTTTCTTCCCAAATGCATTTCTTCCAAAACAAATTTTGCAATGGTTGTCACATGAATTTATAGAGACAAATGTACTTAATTGCAAGATTGGGAGAGTTTTTGTGCTTGTTCTTGAGGTACTTTTTGTCACTATAAAGTTCATGTGACCACCAGTGTAAAAATTGTATTGGAAGAATTGCATTGTGGGAAGAGACCACTAACACTGTAAAATTACAGGTGCAATTTTAACAGTAATTTGGAAATACAGCAAAATACGGCAAATTTTATGTCATTTCCAGCCTATATGACTCAAATTTAAACGTGGGAGCTTTTATTCGAATTAGAAATGAGCATCAACATTATTATACAAATTTGAAATTGTCAATTCTAACGATTAAGGCCTAAAATTGACCGGAAAAAAAGACTGTAAATTTTACAGGAAAATACTGGCAGCAATTCTGCCACAAAATCCCGTAAAATTACAGCTTTTACAGGTTTTAATTAAATTTACTGTGGATATGGTTTAGCAGTGTGGTGGGAGGGGTGATATATTTTACAACAGTATATGCACCCCGTAAAAATTTGTTGATAGGCCTACAAAAGTAGGGTGTTCGTCAGTGCTTTTTTAATTCTCCACACATTTAACAATCTCTAAATAATTTCACAAAATTATCTGCTATATGTATTTTGTGATTAATAATTTTTCATTTACTGTAATTTTTACAGTAATTTGTGTGGCATAATTTGCTGCCAGGATTTCCTGTAAAATTTACAGATTTTTTTTACAGTGTACCTCCTATTATCACACTGACATAACATTTATTGGATGATATCAAGTCTTGAAGTGCCTCTGCAGATTGATCAGTAATAGCCAAAATTGGAAAAAGATTTGTGTGGTGATCCATTTTCATAGTTAATCATTTTGATTATTTATATACTCCCAAGTTGGGAAAACTTTTTTTTTGTTGTTGAATTTGCATTTCACATATTCTCAGTGGCCAAGGATTGATACTGATTCCATTTACAGAGAAATTTTGATATTCAATTACACTGAGAAGGGAATTTGATATTCATCCTGAGGCGACGAAAATAAAACAACCCCTGTTTTTCGGGCCCGACCGACCCTATTGTCAGTTTTGGCAGAATTTTTTTTTAGCTATTTTTTGTTAGAAAATTTGTTTGTAACCATTTTTCAGTTTTTCTCTGATTTTTCAGATTTTGGGCCAATTGTTAACTGAAAAAAGAAAACAAAATTTAAAGAAAAATTCGCCCGACCGACCGACCCTACCTCGAAGGTCCGCTCGCTTGTAAAACAAGGTTTTTCTTTTTTCGTCACCGTATTGAGAAGACTTTACATCTCATCGGCAGGGGATAAGTTTCGAAGGCTTATTCTATCTCTATTTGATACTCATTCTATATAGGGTCGATACCATTTTGGTTAATTCCCTTATTCATGGAAGCTAATTTAACAAATGCTATCCACTCGAAACAATAGATGTTTTATATTTACTCAATGACAATACTGAATCTCATTCAATGTAAATGGATGAATATTAAATGATTCCCATGCATTCACATTGGATATTACAACTCAATACATATCTTTTCATAAACAATATTGTTTATGATATGCCTTTGCAGAGATAACATTCAACTTTGGCCATTAAAATTTGCCAAGTTTGAATTCGTCCATCCTTACAATGGATTTATTACACTAAATCATTTAATGTGACACTTAACTACTCTGAGTGAAATAATATCTATATTCACTGATCTACACTACATGTTTTTGGTTTGCTGAAAAGCACTAGCAATGGGCAAATTGAAAACAACCCAACGGTTTAAAGTTACCAATGTGTAAAAAAACAACATTTCCCTATAACCAAGGACACAATATCCATGGCAGATGAAATATTTGCACATTTGCCAATCCAAGTTAAATCCATAATATTTATGAAGTTGGTGGCTAAAATATTTGGTGCATCCAAAAATATATATCACATCCAGGTCTCTCTCTTTCTCATTTGTCTTCCGTGCTTTCACTCTACTTTCTTATACTATAACTCCTTCATGCCAGGTACTCTTATTCATAACCAGCAGTATTCATTTATGCACTTCATTATATATTTATGGTTTATTTTGGTTCTTGCTTTGTGAATTTTCTCAGGAATTCAGCTTTATATTGTCCTACACTTGCCCATTCGTCGATTCTCCCGCAATATCTGTGAATTCATTATTTGCTTATGCTAGTATATAAATTTTAAATTTTTTTATATAATGTCTAACCCGACTTTTCTCTTCAAGAAACTTCGCAAAGTAAAGCAGAAATCCCAGCGATCAACTCTTTCCACCATGATAATTACAGATGTTTACTCTCATCCTCAGGATTATTCCTCCCAGGTTCTACAGTCAGATGCACACCCGCTCTTGTCACGCCTCCCCTCCTTTTCTGATGAAGAAGTGGAACAGTGTTCTATATACACCCATCCTACTCATTAACATGTCTTTCTGAACACTGTGCTTCTTCTCTAGAAATTCCCTAACTAAGAGTCCCAAACTTGGGGTGAACTGCGGCCTCTGTACTGTTGACCGTGGGAACTTATGACTAGACAAATTGATTTCACTTTATTAAACAGGGAAACTTAACTCCAGCACAAAGAAGAAACAGGAAGATCGGCGATCTATTGGAGAAGCGGACAGACAGCATAAACTACCGCCGTTTCAAACGTACTCACCTGTTTTTTCTCTGATTCTGAACCCCCTTCCTCCACAATTGTTAACCTGTCATCTTCTACCCTAATTAATGCTGAACATAAACTTCTTTTCAGGGGCCTTAAATTTGTCCGCACACTCAGAAGTACACCAAGTTGAACTCAGCCAGGATCTAATTCAGTACCATCGCATGATACGACTACGGGATAGTTTCTTGATGCTCCTCCCGCTGACCGAAGCCTTTCGCACTGAGTTCCTGGGTACCTCCCAAGACAGGTTTCCTTCGTAGAGGCATATGTGCAGTTTTTAGCTCCCAAGTTTATACTCTCAAAATTCTTCCACAGGTCACATGATAACCTCCCTCATGATGAGCCGTCCAGCTCTTGCCTCTCTTAGTCACGCAGAGACATCATCATCAACCAGCAGATAAGGGTTCGGCAGTAGTTGTCATGGATCGACAAAAGTACATTGACGAAGCCATGCGTCATCTCACAACACCGTGTTACATACCATTCTTGATTCTGATCCCACACAGGTTTTCTCTCAACAGATACAGTACACCTTGAATGATATGCCCCTCGTGGTCAACTTTTTCCGAATAAAGCTCAGCAATTTCTTTCCGTCCCAATTGTAAAGCTGCGAGGTTCTATCTACAACACCCTACCCAAGAGTCACAAGCCTGGTAAACCCTGGTAGGCTAGCATCTCTGGTAGGGTTTCACCGACAGAAAACATCTCCCTCTTTGTTACCATTTATTAAACCTCTTGGTTCCACAGGCTCCCCCTATAAAAAAACAATTCCGGACACCAGTCCCCCCGACTTCTCAGTACCTTGAAGCTGTCAATGACCAGGTTCCACACCAGCCCGCCACATTGTACATTGATGTCGCCTCCCTCTACACCAATATTCCCCATGATGACGGCATCGCAGCCAGCTGTGCAGCTTTGGCCAGAATCGCCACACAACGCCCCCCATTGAAGATCTGGCCACTTTGATAGAAGCATTTACTACACCAAGAATAATTTTACCTTTAGGAATGACAATTACTTGCAGGTACATTGGACACGCGATGGGCACGAGGATGGCGCCCTGTCGCTGGCTTGCCTTTTCATGTCCAATCTTGAAGAGCAGATGCTTGCTGCATCACCATGTCGTCCTTGGGTTTGGTGGAGGTACTGCTGATGTTATTTTTCATCTGACCAGCGATGAGGAGAGCCTCATCACGTTTACTAACCACAACAATGCATTCACAGAACCATTAAATTCACTCTGAATATCTCACCAACGGACATTTTCCTTGATGTCACCATCAAGAAAGCGCAGGTACACTCTCCACGGATCTATATACCAGCCCCCAGACACTCATCAGTACCGTCAATTCCTCTAGTTGCCCACCCTCCCACTGTCAACTGGCATGCTTACAGTCAGGCTCTTCGCCTTCGGGCGTCATATGTTCTAAGTGATTCTAGATTTTTTTATACCATTCCAGAATTTGAAGGAAACACCTAAGTGTACAGTAGGTACACAGCTCCAGCACGAATTTCAACAAGCCATCCCGAGAGCCTCCTCCCTACCCAGGAGACACAGCTCGGCAAGAAACCCCGAAACTCAGGATACTACTAGCCCCAGCCTCCCCTTTTGCGTCACATTTCATCATCCCCAGTCTCCTCCCCTGCCGTCGTATTGCTAACACTAACCCTCATATTCTTCACACTTCATAGATCGCCTTCGCCGTGCTGTCCCTGACACACTCCCCTCTTGGCCTACAGAGTCCCCCCTCCCCGCATCTACGTGCATGAGTGTGAGGCTCAGTCCCCCCCCTAACTGATACTTTTCTCCTACACGCAGGTACTTTCAATGCACAGGTTCGAGATTATCGTCTGAAGGACCATGCAGGAGGCACACTCTTTACCAGTCTGCCACGTACCAACTACAAGACCAGAGCAACATCACCGTAGAACTTCTAATGTCATTTATCTATTTCTTGCAGAGTGGGTGGAGTCCCTTATGTGTGGGGAAACGCAAGACTCCTCTGAAGAGACGCTTCTTTGGCCCTAGTCCACAGTCACACCAGCAGTTGAAACACCGGTGGGGTCAGCATTCAACTTAGCTAACCAGCCTATTTCTATATTATCTTACAGGGTAATTGAATCTCTGGCAACCGCCCCGACACTGTCCGTCTCAGCAGTGAAAAGATGTGGATGAAGCTGTCTGTACTGCTTATCCATCCAGCCTCATGGTCTCAACATCACGGAAGGGACGACAGGTCCCTTTTTTTACTCAAATGTCACTAACCCCCCCCTCCCCCTTTTCAGTCTTCTCTTTTCAGGTTTCTCTGTAGGCCCCACATCCACTTATTTTACCATCTTTGATTTTTAGGCTTTGATTTTCTTGTTCACTATATTTTATTATTTTTTTCAATTATATTAATGCTTTGTTTTGTTATATGTTATATTAAGGCTTGTGTTTGTTTATATGTTATATTATGGCTTTGTTTTGATTATGTTATTCCCATTCTTTTTCTCTTTTCCTTTCCCCCCCCCCCCCCTTTTTTTTCTCTCTTTCCTGTTTCTTCTCCATTCCCGGTCTTCTTTGCCCCCTCCTTTGATCATCATGTCCTCCCTCCTCAGCTACTCTTTGTCCCATTGTTCTCTCTCAGCTTCCCCTGTCCATGGTCCATCCCCTACTGATTTCCTGGTCATTATCTCCCATCCCCCTGTTCATTATCTCCTTATTGTTCTTTTTTTCAGCAGGCTCTCCCAGTCCCTTTGCCCCCTCCTCATCCTCCACTTTCCTCCATGCCCCACTGATTTCCGTGGTATCGTCCCTCATCTTTTGTTCCTTTAATTTCCATTGTGCTCTTTTTTCAGCTTTCTCTCTCCCCCTTTACCCCTCCTGTGCTGTTCCTGTCTTTTTGTCCTTGTTTGTATATATGGTTTGTCTTCTCTGTTGTTTTGTCAGTTTGCTTTTGATGAAAATCCTGCTAGGATCGAACGTCATGCCCAACACTCTAGTATACAGTTTTAATATGGGACTATTAAAATAATGGCCTAAATCTCATGCTAATTGTTAGTTAATAATATCCTCATTATTTCACCAAAAACCACAATTAAAGTTGTCCCTCTTTTTACTACTGTGGTTTGATTTGTTTTTTTAAATACGCAGCAAACTTTCAAACCCCCTTGAACATGTGAGTTAGAAACTAATACATTTAATATCTGTGATATATTTTTAACACACATGATACTTAGTGTTCACTATGAAACCAGTTGCCGGTTGCTTTCCAACCTTTTCATAAAATGTTTATCAATTCATACATTCTACATTAATTTTGGATATTCTACTTCGATGTTGGACACTAAAAACCCTCAACAAACGATAAATGCATTGGATCGGATGAAAGGAATCCACCTGGGAAGTTTTGGTAGGGGAAGCCATTGATACAATTGAACACAGGAAGTTGAGATCCACAGTTTGTGACAGCGATAGGAATTACTTATTAATTGGCTCCCAAATACCTAACCTGAACACTTGTAGGAATGCTTACTATGCCATAAACACTGCATTGCCAATTGTGATCATGGCACTTTTGCATAATCCATTTTGGCTAGACTGTGCGAGGGTATGGATCACTGGGTATGAGTGCGGGTACAAGACTGTGGGTAGAGTTCACAGGGACAAAACAATAAGTGTACCCATATCGGTACTCTCTGCAAAATTGCCGATGGGGTTAAGTTGGGTTTTATGTACTGCCCTATGAAAAATCAAGACACACATTGTGGCTCCAATTAACAGTTAGTTGAACCTGTCTCCCACTCTCTAAATCATACCCATACCGGAACACACAAGCTGCAAGGTCTGCTCAGACTAAAGTTCAAGAATACTTGACTAATCATGCTAATGTTTGATCAAAATAAGGACACGCCCAAGCACAAGCAAAAGAAAAAACCATTAGCCAAATAGTTAATCGCAGATGGGATGCTCAATCAATCGGCATTAAATTTATTCCTATTAAACCAATGAAACAATTGTCAACAGGACGTAATATGGACATAGACTAAATCCACATTTGGTCATGTAGTTCAAACAGGTCCTTTGTGTAATAGCTGCCATTTGTTGAAATTTCCCCAGCAACAAATTTAATCTTTGTCAGTTCGGTTTCGTGAAATGGTTCCTCCAGGACACATTTTCGAATCAGTTCTTCCAGGCAAAGTTTTCAACCATTTAAAGATCCAATGACTCAAGGAAAGTAATTGAAGTTATCTACTTTAAACATGGCCAGCACACAATTTAGCACATGGCAGCTATTGTAATCTTACAAACCTTGGTAGCACTCACATGAGATATAATTCCAACATATTATAGACTGCAACCGTCGTTTCCTGTTCTTCTTTGGAGCACTATAGAAGCTATTTTCCAAAATTTCTAGAATACATTACATCTTATTCTTAAAACTGTGAACTGAAAGTTCCTTAGTAATACGGGGTCACTGCAGTCCCGGAGAGGATTAATTTGAACAATTTTTTCGTGGAAAGTAACACCAGCTCATTCACTACAACAAACAGTCACTTGTCAAATGAGGGCCCTGCTGACTATCTAGCCAAGGAATGTATTGTCAAAACTTATCTCTCTGCAAGAAATTTTTGCAGTGGGGAAGATCCCGCAATCTTTTCACAATTAATTTTTAATTTTTATCAATTCTCTGATTTAGACCTTACAAGAAATGTGATATAACAAAATTAATTTCCTCATGGCACGGCACTCTGTGTGAATTCACCACAGCAACTCGCTCACAATATAAAGATGCTTCAAATAGTTCAAACAAATTGTATGAGGCCAAATAAAACAAACAAGATATGATGGTCAATATGAAAAAAAAAAAAAAAAAAAAAAAAAAAAAAAAAAAAAAAAATATCGAGAAGAGTACCCAAGGCTTATATGTGTAACCTTGCGCACCAGTTATGGACAGCAATATTGATATTGCCAACAACTAAAGCTGGGTTTCGTGTCGGTGAAGTCTTTGGCGAGATGAAACCAAAATAATATGTGGTAAAACGTACCCGAGGGATTTCAATAGCGCGTGTGGCACAAAGCTGATTTAATTACTTTATTGTGCCGCTTTATGGGTGACTCAAAAACACTTCAATGTTAAGTTGGAAATTATACTGGAGCTGTAAAGGTTACGCATACTCCGGGTGCTTTTGACAAATATTGTGCTTAACATTTAAGGCATGGCAAACATTAGCTTCAACACTATGTGTATTTTTTCATCTCTTGTTCTCTTATTTTTATTGGTTCTATATGTTCATTTTATTTATGTCTTATTTAGCCTGGTAGATCATTCAGTGTTCAGACACTGCTTTCCAATGATGCTCAGGGTACCAGGACAACTTGGAAAAGTTACTCTCTAATGTAAATGAGTGAAAATTTAACCCCCCCCCCCCCCCAGAGAGTGAAACTTTTTAAACCACTCCAAAATGAGTGGTTTGTACTTAAAGAGCGAATCCCACTCAAAAAGAGTGAACATCACTCCAAAAAAAAGAGTGTATTTCCACTTGTTTTCATGTTGTCCTTCGTTTCATCACTCCCAAACGAGTGAAATTTCACGCGTTTGGTGTTTGTACTCTTTTTGATGAAATATCACTCTTTTTAAGACAAAACACTCAGTTTTGATTGGTTACGAAGAGTTACTCTTTTGGGAAGAGTTTCCACTCTTTTGGGGAGTGAAATTTTCACGCGTTAAGCATTTAGAGAGTAGGGTTTATACCCTACTTTTATTGATACTACTCTTATCGAAACAATTTAACAGGTATGACTCTTCGTGTAACATGGGAAAAACAGCTTGCTGTCCCCTCCTGAAGGACAATGTATTTTCAAGGTTCAATGAACCACAAGGGGAGCAAATCTGAAGTTTAACCATAACACTGTTCTCATTTCTAGCATTTCATATCCCAGGAAGGGGGAAAGGTATAGAAGGTAAAGAAGATCAGACATTTTGGTGGGATGGGAGATTCGAAACGGGACGAAGGTCACTCCCATGACCAGGGATGGTAAGCCAAAAGGGTGTCGCTCGGGCGGGCCAGCGATTTCGTTTTTTTTTTTTTTGTTTGTTGTGCCAATATGTGTGTTCGTATGATTACGTCATCACCATTATTTGGGACTAGTTTATTTTCTAGCTTCATTTCAGTTCGTTTGGGCATGTTAGGGTTAATCTACAGTTCTCTTTCAAATTAAATCCATAATTGAATGCACATTACCATAATACACCTGTTTTGCAAATCGTAAATGTAACCGACACAATACAAAACAAAACTATTTTAATTTGCTGGCCTTGCCTTGAACTGATTCAAATCTCTGTCCCTTATTCACCATCTAATATTACTAAACAAATTATGATTGTAGCTCTTTGATCTGTACCCCAATGTTGTACTGTTCTTATCAGGGCAAATTCTCTTTTCCACGGTCTATTTCCTACCGTCATTGACAGCACATCCAATATGTCCTCTAACTCTTCCGATTTTATTGATTCGGTAAATAATCAACCACTGCTTTTCCATTCTGTGGCTACAAGATTAAATGTTTACCTATCATATATGTGCCTTATTCCCTTTTGCCTGCATGGGCTCAAAACTAGGGATGTATATTTAAGAAATAAAGGGTCAGATGTTCATGTTTATGTAAGAATAATGTGTCCGAGGCAAGTAAAAACATAAATAATGGGCGAGGCGAAGCCGAGACCCATTATTAACATTGTTTTTACTGCCGAGGACACATTATTCGACATTAACATGAACATCGCACCCTTTTTCTATTCTATTCGTAAAAAATAAAATAATACCGTAAAAAACTGCCATTTCTTACTAAACGTACAGTTTTTTACGTCTTTTTTAGAGCGCGCAATTTGTCTTCTCCGCGTAAATGTTAGCGTTTGCGCTTATAGTGAATGGTGGCACGCGTCGAAAAGAATGTCGCTTTGCATCACGCATTAGAGCGTATCGCGACCCATTATTGCAGAATAATGGGCAGTCAAACAACCAATCATAGAGCGCGCTTTTGAATACTGGCAGCCGAGGTAATAGAATTTATAAAGTTTGCCTGAAAATTATTGTAGGTCACTTATGTACGTGGCCTGTTGGCGGTCATCAATCTGCATGTTATTTTGCGATATTTTATAAGATTTAAATATTATTGAAATAAATCATTGTTTCTTACTTGTTTTTTGTTTTAAGTAATCAAATAACTTAGAATCATTTTTCAACAAAAATTTGAATGGCTCAAATTTATCCAAGCACCAGTGAAAAAGAGGAAAATATTATCCACGGTAAGAAGGGGACAATATAATAACTCATCCTAATCTTTCAATTTCTGATTAGTATACTTTTCACAACTGCTTTCAATAAAGAACTGAATAATAAAAAAAGAACTATTATCGTGGCTGATATTATTTAACCTTCAAAATTGGATGGAAGGCCCAGTGGGTTGCTATCTTTTTTCAATAAGACCTCACAACCACTCCACCTAAGTTTCTTATACTAGTAAATGTTACGTGCAGGTTCTGTACGCTTTGAAATCTATGCATGTAGCTTGCAGTTCGGAAATCGTATTGACTTTTTCATCTGGCGATGTTATGTATATCCACTCGTGGGACGCTCGCATTTTACCAGGGCCCGCACTTTTAAGCATCCTTTGTCTGTAGATGATGCATCACAAAGTGGTTAACAGCTATCAAAAAGGATTTTGAATTATGGAACAATTGTTAATGAGTTTTGTGTTAGCTAAAAGATTCCAGTATTTATTCTGCAATTCCATTATTGAGGTATTTTAGGAACCTTTTTTTCTGTGAATTAAAGAAAATTATTTCACCTAAGATGAATTAAAAGTCCACAGGTTATTTTAAACATATTTTTTTTCAGTTCCTAACCAAAGTAGAGTTAAAAGACCACAACTTAATTTGAGTTGTATTTTCTAGATTTCTAACCAAAATAGTTTAAAGACACTATCAGATGATTAAAAAACAGTAAAAACATTTCAATTTGCAGAAACAGCTTATAAGTGAAGGATTTAATCTTCTATAGATTATCATAAGTTATTTTTTTGGGCAACTAAAAATTTGAAAGAAAAGGAGAAAACGCATGCTCAAAGATTTAATTCTCCATTCAATTACGTGTTGCAGTAAGTGTCCACATGGACAGTAATGATTAGAAAATATCCGATTTTGTCCTTATTAGAGGCTTTTGGTCTTACTGTCAAATCAGTGGGCATAAAAGAGGTTTTACTTTCCTCTGCCATGACCAATTAACTGCATAATCTCACTGCACAGAATCTAGCCATATCAATCTGAACCTTGAGGTATACATCAGACTGGTATGTACCTTTAAGCACTGTTGCTATGTTGGTCTTTAAAAATAGAACTGATAAATTGAGGAATGTGTTCAAGATAAATTGGGGGGGGGAGGTTTTTTTTAATTTTTTAGTGTTTTAATGTAAAAACAATGTAGGTTTAATTTAAAAATTGGAAGGAATTCCCATGCAGTTACAAAAATCAACTTGAATCAAATAGAATTATGCATTAAGGTTGATTTTTATCTATTCATGCTGGCCAATAAAGACAATCCGAGAAATGAATATAATGTGGATATAGCACAGGCCAACGAGGGTTTTAAGGTTTACATTTCCCACCTGAACATCCTGATATACCGTTATAACTTAGAATGCATGAGATGTTTATAAGTATTATCAAAATGTTGTTATGTATTCTGGCTATGTATATACCATGATGTCAGAGATGCGTGGAATAGCTGTAAAGGGTTGTTCCAGAAAAAAAAACAAAATAACATTTCAATTGTTTGAAAGAATGTTTTCTGTAAGGCCTTTTATAACTTTCTTACTACATCTCTGATTTGGGCTAAATTATATCAATCTAACCCAATGTATATCCAATCAAATTGCCGGTAGACCTCAGGGGGTTAAAATACCACTGCCTCTGGGAAGAGTTAAGGTAAAGTCCTCCACAGGTTGAGTATGGATATCAATAGAATATAATAGAACATAGGATAATTTACTTACTCAAAACAACCCCCCACTGTGGAAGATTAAGGTAAAGTCTTCTACATGGAGAGTATTGATACAAACAGATAGCCCTAGATAACTTACATTGGAATACACCTCCTGTGTAATATTTAGGTAAAGTCTTCTGCGGTTGAGTGTGGATATCAAATAGAATAGCCCATAGGATAACTTACATTGAAATACAAACCCCACTCTGTTGAAGATTAAGGTAAAGTCCTTCTACATTGAGAGTATGGATATCAAATGAATCCATGGAAACTTTCATTGAAATACACACCCCACGTTGAGATTAAGGTAGTCTTCCACAGGGGGTATGGATAATCAAATAGAATAGCCCATAGGATAACTTACATCGAATCACCTCCCTCTGTGTAAGATTAAGGTCAGTCTTCTACATGTAGAGTAGATATCAAATAGATAGCTCCATAGTGATATCTTCCATTGAAACTACACACTCCCTCTGTGTAAGATTACGGTAAAGTCCTTCTACATGGAGAGTATGGATACAATAGAATACCCATAGGAAACTTACACTGAAATACCTCTCCCTCTGTGTAAGATTTAGGTAAAGTCTTCTACATGGAAGTATGGATATCAATAAATAGCCCAGAGCATAACTTACACCTGAAATACACGCTCCCTCGGGTGTAAGATTTAGGTAACGTCTTCTACAGGAGATTATGGATATCAAATAGAATAGCCCATAGGATAACTTACACCGAAATACACACTCCCACTGTGTAAGATTAAGGTAAAGTCCTCCACAGGTGGAGTATGGATTCAAATAGAATAGCCCAGAGGACTAAACTTACATTGAAAATACATAACCCCCACTGTGCGAAGGATTAAGGTAAAGTCTTCTACAAGGGAGAGTAGGGATATCAAATAGAAGAGCCATGGGAAAACTTGCATTTGAAATACACCCCACTGGCAGCCGATTAAGGTTAGTCTTCCACAGGGGGCGAGTAGGCTATTCAAATTAGAATAGGCCCATAGGATAATACACGGAAATCACGCTCCCTCTGTGTAGATAAGGTAAAGTCTTCTAATGCGAGAGTATGGTATCATAATAGATTAGCCCATAGGATAACTTAATTGAAATACACACTCCTCTGTGTAAGAGTTAAGGCTAAAGCTTTTACATGGAGAGCTGCTATAGGAATCAAATAGAAAGCCATGAGAGAAAACTTACACTAGAAATACACGTCCCTCTGTGATAAGATTTAAGAGTAAAGTCTTACTATGGAGAGTATTGAGGATATCAAATAGCATAGCCCACACAGAATTAACGAAATACACGCCTGACCCTCGTGTACGATTAAGGTAAAGTCTTCACATGGAGAGTATGGCATATCCAATAGATAGCCCTAGCATAAACTTACACTGAAATTACCGCCCCTGTGTAAGGATTAAGTAAGTCTTTCTACAGGGAGTATGGTATATCAAAGCGAATAGCCCCTAGGATAACTTACATTGAAATACAACACTCAATCTGTGTAAGATTAAGGTAAATCCTCACGGTGCGAGTTGGAATATCCAAATAGAATAGTTCCCCGGGCCTTCTGGGTGTGACATGCCAAAAGGAATAGTGCTTGAGATTAGCATACACTTCAGAGCACTGACGTTGCTATAGCGGTTTCATAAATAGGACTGACAATGACTCAAATGTGTTAAGATGTATTCTAGTGGAAAACAAATTGAAAGTCACTTTGAAGGACATTTCGGATGTAATGTACCATCATATGTGGCATTATACTTGAATTGAATATAATCACACACAAACCAAGTGTTTATTATTTAATGCCAAGCAGGGCATACACAGGCCATGAAAATCAAACCCAGTAATTCTGTTCTGATTTGGCTGACTGTATGAGGATACTGCAATGGGCTTATTTATTACGGGAGATACTGCAATTGGTTGGAATAGGGAAGTTGTACCTCAGTGTGTGGTTACTCTGGGTACACTGAAAAAGGGTACATGTTTCAGCCTGAACAGTAATTTAACACTGAAATTGTCCTTGGTAATAACTGTTCAAGCTGATGGGTTCACCCTAATTTCAGTGTATCCCCATGTAAGCACAGTAGTATGTGTAGAAAAGGGCACCCAAAACTGGAATTGTCCATGATAATAACAGATCAAGCTGATAACTTCACCCCTTTATTTCGGTTAACCAAAGTGAGTACAGTAGAATTTTTAGAATAAGGGCATCTCGTCATGTGAGTGCAAGAGGTCATAAGTGCAATAGCTGCCATTTGTCAAATATTCCCATCAAAATGCTATTATGCCAAGTCTTTGGTCAGTGGCTCTTGAAATGGTCTTCAGAGGACACAGTCACCTAAAGAACCAATTCAAGAACCAGACTCAAGGAAAGATGAATCCTAATACAAAGCAGCACACAGATGTATCACATGGCAGCTATTGCTCTTACAACCTTGTTGCACTCCCACGATGAATTCTATCCCACAGAACAAGATTTGATTACACCCTACACTAATATCAGCAGCAATTTCAGTAAGGTCGACATCAAGAGCGAGCTAGGAAATTTTCCTCTAATATCAACATTACATTGCTTGCTCATGTCCTTACTGTATCATCTTCCTCTTCCCATCTCAATGTCAAAGCAACTTCCGGAACAGGTTGTTACTGCGACACATAGGGAGGCAAACCCTTGCATGGGGCACGTACGTATTAAATTGCCTTGTGCGTCCATACACACAGTAACATGTGCATTACAAGGATTCCCTGTACAACAGAATGTGGTACTGATGCAGTCTAAAAATAGGATTCACCAATTTGTTTTCCTGCATAGTAACCCTTTATGGCCAAATTTGTTGTGAATATGGGTTTTACATTTTGACACCAAAATTACTTTGCCACATAACTATAATTCATAGCAAAATGTGTTTAAAAATTGGATATAAGATTTATAAGACGTTTGAAAAGATTTATCAAAAAAGTGTCAAAAATTTGTATAAAATTCAATTTGCTTTCTAAATCTCAGAGAAGTAACCCTATCAAAACAAAATCCTGTTTTATAATTATATGCCTTTCTGACTCTAGGCACCACTGTGCCTGCCAAGAGTGCCACCCCCTGAATGGAAATCACCTGTCAAAGTGAATCTAATTTGGGGTCTTCTTTTTTGTGAAAGCTATTGATTATAAATCAGACTTGATAGTCATGTGCCACACTCAAGGCAATCAGCTTGTTATTTCAACAACATGATCATATAACAGGCCAAGGGATTGGCACCCGATGGAAACTCATATTTGGTAATGGCCTCGGCTTAGATTACAGTCGCATTTGATATCTTCGGTAATGGACTGTGCGATCCCGAAAGCTGATAGCAAAAATTTACCAAAATGGTGAGTTATGAGTGTAAGTGAAATGCATGACGATGAAGTAACATGCATGATATACAATCAATAATTATAATAAATATCTATATCAAGAGGTATTTGAATCAAATACAGCACACTAGTTTAGATCAAAGCCAGAGTATGGTTTAAATCAATCCCATAATGCATTGCAATGTACCTATATTTGACTTTACTCCACCAGTGCTTAGGATAAGAAGTGTTTTAAGAATTCTAAAAACCATAAGACCTTTCAAGATTGTTTCAAAATTCCTTAAAGCAATAATAGCACATTTTTTGAAGAGCACCCCCAATTTTCATAATTTTTTTGAGATATTTGCACAGTTGTGTTGGTAATTGTCTAGTAAACTATATCTGTGAATGGATGCTGCTCAAAATTGTGTATTTGTCATAAAAAAAGGGATTTTGTAATTGGAAAAGGGAATCCCCCAATACTAATTCAACAGCAATGGTGGAAATGCAAAATTTCTGCCATCCATTACCCATATCTCATGAAAATGATCCTAACAGAGATTTTGTAAACAGAGGAGTAGTGCCATTTCCTGAAAATCCAAAAATTTGAACCGACGTGAAGGCCAAATTTTAGCGTAGCATCCGGTGAAGCTCCGGGGAACGTATTTTCTTAAGCGATTTTGGGGTACAAGACCCCTTCTCTAAAATAAATTGGTACTTAAAACTTGTGGTTTTGATGCAGTTATGCCTTTATCATTAACACTTTGATAATAAAAGCCTCTTGGAAGGCATGAAATATAAAAAAAATAACACTTTGATCTCAGAAATTGAAAAAAAAAATATATATTTTTTTTTTTTACATTTCCAGATTTTTTTTATTTATGGCCAAAAATCTGGAAATTTCCAGAAAAGTTATATCTCTGCTCTAAATTGACTTGTCGTGAACCCAAAGAACAGCTAATGGATGAGTGTTGACTAGGCTTACATGGTGCTTTTTCATTGATAAGAATGGAGTTGGACCCTTTTTTTACTCAGGTATTCAATTCATTACATGTTATGGGATTGGTTTAAACATATTCCCTGGATCATGGCTGTCGTGTCTACTCTTGAATCAGCATAATGTCAGCACACTGGCTAGGTCTTCACCAATATTATTCAAACCACTTATGTGACCAAATACATAAATCATGCACAATATCGTATTTCGTCGGAGACTTGATGCATGAAATTCAAATCAAACGTGCACCAACACATCACACAAAAGAATGTGTTATTGACCACACTGGCGTCCTGGCTCAAAAAATCACAACCGAAGGAAATTAATGCATACTAAAACATATTATGTACTTTTTAGAGATCCCCTACTGTGATCTAGTTTCCCATGTCTGGGCTTTGGCCGCAAACTACTTGATGTACCGCAGGAATTGGCCTTGGTATACACAACCTTAGCACAAGTTAATCTGCAAGGTTTGTTTTACGTCTACATTAGAGTTTAGTGAGTGAGCATAATGTCAAAATCAAAGAGTATGTTCCGAGATAAAAGGTCTTTCCCCTCTCTCCACCTATCAGATATATTACTTCTTGTCAGCTTAAACACTCAGAATACTCCCGTAACCTTTAACCTTAAAAGGTGTGCTCTCCGATTGTTGGCCACAAGTCTATCACATACCCAATCGATTGTGAGTTTTGGTATACACTAATAATTATATTTCAACACATGCAAGCAATATGCTGGGTTGAATTGATTCATGAAATTAATAATATTTTAGAATGTACTTATTTACGTACTTTAGGTTATTCACACTTCCTCACAACATGTGCAATACAGGTGTTTTGAGTCAATCCCACATGCACCAGTTTTTGGAAATCCCTCAATAGGGTCATGTGATGCCCACCAAACTCTTATTCTTAACCATAAATCCCTGATTTTAATGCTCCTTTTTAGCCCACAAAACGTTCGTACTTACAAACATGACAATTTGGTTTTCTATTGATTCATTTTAAATCTTTTTTTGGGGGGGGGGGGAACAAAAAGGGTTGTATCCATTTCTAGAAACTAACATCCCTGTGTACTGATTTGGACTCTGAGTTTGAGTGAATAAAAAATGGCCGTGGAGTTCAACGTGTGGGACTTTGTTGAAATTAAAAAAAACATGTTTATAACCATAACTGAGATGATTTTAAACTATCATTTGAGAGAAAATCTTCTTTTTTAAAATTATATTGTAAATTGTTTTTATTAACTCAAACTCAGAGTCCTTATACAGTTTAAGCACAAACTAGCCATGACTATACCCATCATTATGATTATAATTATTATTATATGCGTGCATTAAAACGAGTAAAACCCACGCCGTTATATCTATCACTTAATAATTACCGTAAACCACAAAACCCCCGACACGGGCCGCTTTCAATCCTTTCCATTACATGACGTTGTAATTTGTGAACAGTGCTCATTATTAATTTCTCCATATCATTCAAATCCCAAGAAAAACTAATGACTCAAATCCACAGTTTGTGGGAAGTGTCATGTCCTAAGGTTATTCACATGACTGTATAACATCATTCACAGATAAAAAGGTTCTCCCACATAACACAAGACACAGTCACCAAATGAACTGAGTTCCTTCAGAATGATATTTTATGGGGGATTTGACGTGAATCGTATTAGTGCAGGGACAGATTGATGATTTATTATTCAACTGATTTTCGGCTTCTTTTGATGGTTTGGCGAACATTGATTATCAATAGTGAGGCTTATTATGACTGGTATGGTGGTTGCCGGTTAAAGCGGGATGTGAATCAGTATGAATCAATTTTACATATGATCTTGATATTTACGCAATTTTAAATGCCTGCTCACCGTGTGGGCTCGTTCATTAGATACATCAAAACCTCTTTGCAGCCATTGATTTTCCTCATTTCACTTGCAAGAAGTAATGCATTATTAACCTATTACCCGTAACCTACTCGTGTATAAGCCCACCTTCTGGTATAAGCCCACCCATTTTTTAAGACAATACAGGAGCTAGCATACACTCGGGTTAAGCCCGGTGGTAATTTTAGCATTCAGAAACAAATATAAAATGTGGCAGTAATTCACAAACAAAATCACATTTTCCAACTGAACTATTCTAGAGCCTCAATGTAGGGGCCCAATACATTGGGATAGCTTGTTTTTTTGATGAATGTGATGGGAACATTGAACTTATTAAAGTTTAATATCTGCTACCGCTAAAGTGTTACTTAAAGGTATCTGGTGAATAATAGGCTCTTGAAATGATATTGTAATTTGTAGCTGATATTTGCTCCCAGGTTTCTAGCCCCCTCCCCGGGGTATAAGCCTATCGCAAGCCATAAAGGCCCGAACGTAATTGCTACAACGCGTTGCGAGAATTAGCAACGCTTTCGAGAAAGTAGCAAAAATCAACGGGTTGCGACATTTTGGCAAAGCGTTGCGGCGTCGGCCAAACAAATCAGAAATCTTGACGCTATTTTTAAAATACCCACACGCGTTGCTAGATCTTTGCAACGCGTTGCAACATTCACAACGCGTTTTGCGAGCTTCACAACGCGTTGCAAGCTTCACACCGCGTTGCTAAGGTCCCCAAGCCCATAAGGTCATAAACGTATTGCCGCAACGCGTTTAGAAAATCACAACGCGTTGCAACATTTCGCAACGCTTGCGACATTTCAGCAAAACGCGTTGCGACATTTCAGCAACGCTTTGCGGTGTCGGCCATCAAATCAGCATTTTTTGTGACGTATTTCAACATATAATTCTCACAACGCGTTGCGACCTTCAACAACGCGTTGCAAACCGTCACAACGCATTGCGGCAATACGTTATGGCCCTTATTGCATTAACAACCACGCTTGAAGTTACATCGCTGTTGTGAAGCTCGCAACGCATTGTGATGGCTTGCACCGCGTTGTGAAAGCCACAAGGGTATAACGTATTGCCGCAACGCGTTGTGGATTACTTTTTTAAAGACGTCACAGAAATTCATCGTTTTAATTGGTCGGACGCCGCAACGCGTTGCCGAAATGTGCAACGCGTTGCTACTTTCTCACAACGCGTTGCGACCTTCAACAACGCGTTGCAAACCTTCACAACGCATTGCGGCAATACTTTATGGCCCTTATTGCCTGCACAACACGCTGTGAAGTTTAAATCGCGTTGTGAAGCTCGCAACGCATTGTGATTGCTTGCACGCGTTGTGAAAGCCACAATGGTCATAACGTAATTGTGCCGCAACGCGTTGTGGATTTGGACTTTTTAAATACGTCACAGACTTCATGATTGATTGGTCGACGCCGCAACGCGTTGCCGAAATGTTTGCAACGCGTTGCTATTTTCTCACACCCCGTTGCGGCAATACGTTATGACCCTTATGCTAGTGGACCTTCGCAACACGTTGTAAAGCTCGCAACGCGTTGTGAAGCTCGCAACGCCGTTTGAAGACTTGCAACGCATTGTGAGTTTCAACAACGCGTGGCTAGATACTTGCAAACGCGTGTCCGTCTTTTTTTTAATTACGTCACAGAAATTGATCATTCTCATTGGCCGAACACCGCAACGCGTTGACGAAATGCCGCAACGCGTTGCTACTTTGTCGCAACGCATTGCGGCAAAACGTTAGCCGTATGGCTTGCGATATAAGCCACCCCTATTTTGAAGTAAATCTTCTTTTCGGAGGGTGGGCTTATACAGAAGGTTATGGTTAATACATAAATTTATTTTGACATTTTGAATATTTTGTTAATAGAAAACTTCCTAAAATTCCACAAATAAATTGGTCACAAACAAATCTTCTAACAGTATTCTGTTTTCAATTTTTCCTGAGAATTTAGAAATGGGGTAAGCATTGGGGTTAGTATTAGGTTTATGGTTTTCTTGAGAATAAATGATATGATGGACAAAGTGTCAACTGGATAAAATCTTTTCAGGAGCATGTAGTTATTTACCCATTTAGAAGACCGAATTGCTGATTTCCTTTACTTATTTTTATTGTCAATTCGTGTGTTTTTCTAATTTGCCTGTTTAAAAAACAAATTAGCTTATTGCATTATTCATTAATGTTGTGTATTCTTCTACGAATATAAATTTATTCAGTTACTTATTATAACATGGGTCAATTAGCTGAGAAAAAAAACTGAGTCATTACCATATAGCAGAATATTTCAACGACTTAATTTTTCACAAGTTCTACTGTTACCAAACACTTTTGGCTTGTTTTTGAATTTGTTATTCATCCAGCCAATCAAGTAACTCTACAGGTCAAAAATATTTAATTCTTTTAAAATTAATATCGAGGGTTTCGTGCCAAGGGTACCGCCATCTGAAATGGCTATTTGGCAGTGTTTTCATTAAGTGTGGCCTAGATACTAACCCCCCAAATCTAACATTATGGAGCTATTGGAGATGGGGCTTTTTGCCCTAAACCCTTCGATATACACTTGCTGTGCACCAAAAAGGGGTGAACACAATAACCTTTAAAAAGTAGGTCACATTACACGCTTTAATGCTGCTGACGTTACACTTAAAATCCCTAATGTTAGGAATGAATGCATTAGTGCACATTTTACATGAGCCTTCATTGAGTCAAAGTATGGGGAATCAGTTTCATTACAGTGATCTTATGGAAGATGAAAAACATTTGCATACAAAAAGTATGTTGCAGATGGATGGATCATTTCCATCTGCAAAAACATGATTCAGATTTAGTCTATTATGAATTATACAACAAAAATGGCAGTATATTGATATCAAATTTTCTTTTCTACCACGTAAGACCTGACAACAGCATAAAAGGAGCTTCACTAAGGACTGCGAATAATGATTTGTTTTGAACACCAAACTGCCCAACACCCTCAAGTGTATAAGGGGGGGGTGTGGTGTCAAGGGGACCTAAGATTTTGTTTTTTGGGGTTCTTGTGCTTATTTAAACATGAATTAAAGTTGTTAAAGAATGAGAAAGCCTCTGCGTCTATTATCAGTGTCACATCCAAGGGCGACAGCACTATTTTAGCGAAAAACACTGTTTTCTACTTAAAATGCTGTCGCCCATGTGACATGACACAATAGACACATGGCAGAGGCTAAAACAATACCTTTATTATCTAATTTAACCTGCCAAGCGTGCTTTAGGGTATAAGGGACATATAATGTTGCCTATCCCGTTCCTGGGCAGCCACTCCTGTACTCTAGTGTTTTACATGGTACAGTAAAGTACGGGTTAATCCTGAACAGGAAAAACATGAAACTGTTGAGTATGAGAAATCATTCTTGTAAGGGGTACTCAGACTACAAACACAGAAAAGGTGTGAACCAGTCACTCCCATGAAACATTATCACCATACATGTACGTGAAAGCATTTGAAATAACCAAAATACAAAGACCTATTCAAGTCAAATTAATTGGGGGTAAGCACAGTTGCTATGAAAACAAAGAGGCCACATTTGATATGTACGTTAATGTACTGAACACAGCATGAAAATATCTCATGATAAAATTCTATGTGATACATGCATCTACTTGGAATATAGAGATTTTGACCATAACTAACTGTTTATGCTCCTTGTAGCATAGGTGTGGCCATCATTCCAAGTGGAGTGAGGGGAGGGCTATTATCATTTTGAGTTGCCAGATTAGCTAGGATCTATTTATATCGTAAAAGTTATCAAGGATTGGAATTGCAAAAATGGCAATCCTCGCTGGGGCTAGTGCAGGTATCTAACCTCATGATACAGTGGTCTGGGGTTCGAATCCCACTCCTGCTACTTAAAAATGTTAGAATTTTTCATTTTTTTTCAGGTTAGAGGGAAAAATATCAAAGTCAAAAAAAAAAGATTAAAACACCAATAGCTTGCCCTGTGAGATGAGTAAGGGAGACCTGCTCCTG
The DNA here is from genome assembly GCA_023653785.1 of Ophioderma brevispina. NCBI lineage: Eukaryota > Metazoa > Echinodermata > Ophiuroidea > Amphilepidida > Ophiodermatidae > Ophioderma > Ophioderma brevispina. The sequence goes on along the minus strand of JAMKCH010024910.1, from coordinate 42,624 downwards.
GAGCATGGTTGGTGGTCAAAATCTCCCCAGTGCCATATAGTCCATGCATGTTATTTATTTTAATTTATTTTATTTATTTATTAATTATTTAGAGTGACCGAGACCTAGAGGTTTACCCACAGTGGTTAACCACTATACTAGGGTATCCCTCGAAAAACTGCCCAGAACGGCTTGGGACAATAAGGGGTTACCACCCTACTCTTCTCGAAACTGACTGTGAATATACATGTACAGGTATGATTCTTGTTACATGGGACCGCCCGCTTAACGTCCCCTCCGAAGGACGGGATATTCTCGGGGTTCATTTTGCCCAAGTCCAATGAACCACGGGGAGAGCAGAATTCTATTTTAATCATAGTCTTATACAAATTAAATCCAGAATTTAGTGACCGATAAAATCCCAGGCAAGTGGCCCCTACGGGATTTGAACCGGGGACCACTTGCACTAAAGGTGAATATCCTACCCAGTGGGCAACGCTATCATTATCTTTACTTTTTGACGAATGTTGTAATGGCAGAATATGGACTAGCGCCCTCTAGCCGGGCTCTCTGGCGTCATTTTAGTAGTTAGGTCATAAAGTTCAGCGAGAGATTGGAGATTGGACGTCGGCGAGTGAAGATGTGAATTTAAAGGGTTGTCTCTAAAAGATATTGCCAAGCGAGTGACATGTATTCTACAGTTTGAAACTCAAGAAACCCCAAGCGAAATCGCCATATGTGGTGGTTGGAATCCGTGGTAGAACTCCCGTGTACTCCGCAGTGATATGGAAAGTTAACTTTTATGCAACTTTTCAAGACCAAGATGTAGTTGAAATTTAATGCTAACAGTTCGTCTGCCTCGTGTGCGCGATAGCACACTGGCAGGCGGCCAGGACGGGCCATGTACAATGGATTATGTAACTGAGAACGTTCAGCTTACTTTGCTGCGTCTATGAATATGATGTGATTTGAACTTTGATTTCTAATAAGGATTGATTTTCGTCAAGGATACGTGAGTAGAGACATCACCACTGCTGATTATTATGATTTTGTTGGAGACCGTTTAGCCTTTTTGCTCGTCTTCTGTGTGTGATTAATATTCTAATGTACCGGACTGAGCCTGAGGGATGGAGTGAAACCGAGTGGATGGAAACATGAACATGTATATTTGATGTGACAATCCGTGACTCAGCATTCTGAATCTATGTAGTGTTTGAGACTCCTGAGGTGGACGTTTGGATGGATAGTGGACGTATGTGCATTGAATCCCGTTTCCTGGTTGTGTCACTGGCCCAGTTGTAGAATGAAGTGAACTTGCTACGTTCGCAAAGTGCCCCCCCCCCATTTTTTTCTGGGTTTGTACCTGTGCCCAGGGACAGGGATGGTGAAAAACGTAATGCTTCTCGCAGCTCCACGCATCGATAAACTTTGACTGCTGTGTGGTCATAATCTGAACTTGAATTGTTAAAGTATGGATCCGTCTCAGACTTCCCAGAACCCGATCCCAGAATGTGATTTTTTTTTAAATTGTCATTTGGGTTAGTTTATGATGTGAGAAATGGACATTTGATTTTCATTTCAGAATTAAACTTAGCAAACGACAGTATAGAGTAGAGATTGCAGTAAAAACACATGCACTTCAAGTATACAGAGCGCCGCGCGTCAGCCCACCTGAAACTGTGAAAATTGTTTGTGTTAGCGACGGTCCCCTGAGTTCACGTGAACTGTGTAGGCGGGCAGTATTGTTTGCGCGCTTGAAAATTTGTGAAATGTAGATATGGCTGCGAAGTGAAAGTTGAGGGATATTTGAAGTGTTTTTAGTAAACAAGAGGTATGCAGCTGGCTCTGATTTTTTTAAAAACGTGTCCAGTCTATAGTTATGGAATATAGCTCTATTCATGGGTACAAGGAAAAATGTTTATGCGAATGAATTGTGTTATTCCAGGACAAATATTCTAGTGCCGCGCCACGGTTATAAGCAACCATGTGACTTTGTCAAAATATTGTACGAGTTCACCCAATTCAGGAGTAACCCGATGAAAGTCTTATGTAGTTTTTTCTGTGATGAAAAAGTTGGCAGTTGTACGATGCGACATATGGGTTGGTAACTCACGATTTGTCACACTTCTGTCCTAAATGTTTTGGAATAAGAGGCATTGCATGCAAACAGTGAACTTTTTTTTTTTTGAAAATGTTCTTTCAGGAAAATTTGCAGGTCCACATGTGCACGTTCATCCAATTTCAATGTTCAAATCGGTTTACATTTTTTGTGAAATCGTCAGCGTGCCCCTGCGCTGGCTATCAAATTACACATGTTAAAAGCAATTCAGGATGTGGCTTATGATAACTTACAAAAATTAGTTTGCATTTACCCGAGTTCCATGTTAAAATGGGGGATTGGTTGTTGAAATGTAATTCAGGCGCATTACTTGGATGTTTTTGTGTAAAACAATTTTTAGCGTCCCATGTTATTCATCGCTTTCGGTCTGTGTGTGCTACCTTGTGATTGACCGCCGTGAGGGACTGATCACCCCCCATTGGAGCACGAGTTTGGACCGCAGATAGCTGTCGGCATCCTTTGTGGTTCGTACAGATGAACGTACACAACCAAATCGCAGCTTTGGGTTTATTTTTAACCACCGCTCTGAAATGTCAATGTTTGCATGTGAATGTCAGCAACATTGGGGTGATTGCGTAATTGTTGTGTTGTGTGAGTTGGGAACCATTTTATGTATAACAAGTTTTGGATGCTAATTTTGCACACAAAAGAATTGTTTTTCAAGTCTGAGTAAATTTTTTGCATGCAGCCAGGTACTTTTTATTCAAAGTGTTAAGCCCAGGGTTAGTGACATCACTTTTCAGATGTCGGGAAATTTTGCAAAATTTTGTCCTGTGTGTCCAGAGTCAGATATATAGGAGTTTGTGCATGAAAACAAAATTGTGGTTGGTACGACCTAGATTTTTAACCTGCAATTGTGCCTGCAGAGTTTTTGCAGGAACTTCCAAGTTTTAAAGGTTATATTCTTTGCTCGAGTGGTACTCGCTTGGAGGGCGGCGGGGTTATGTGACGATATGTTGTCATGCAGAATATGGACTAGCGCCCTCTAGCCGGGTCATCTCTTGCGGTCATTTTAGTAGTAGGTCATAAAGTTCAGCGAGAGATTGGAGATGGACGTCGTCGAGTGAAGATGTGAATAAAAGGTGTCTATTAATAAATATTGGCAAGCGAGTTGCATTTATTCTACCGTTTGCATTTTATTCTACTAAATAACCCCAGGCGAACTCCCAACTTTCAAACATTTTGTTTAAAATGTATGGAAGACAGATGCTCATAGCCTTTTAAGTCACTCACCCATCCTGTATCCCTTATTCCGGAAAAAGAAATGATTCCACAAGTCCCAAATTCCTTTTTGTTCTTCGGCCACTCTATTGAAATGAACACCCCCTCTGTTTGAAGATTTAGGTAAGCAGTCTTGCACAAGGGAGTACAATTACAAAATGGAACAGCTCATTGGATAACTAACTTGAACACACCTCATCTGTGGAAAATATAGGTAAAGTTTCCACAGGGGGAGTTATGATATCAAATAGAATGGCCCATAGAATAACTTAATTGAAATACACACTCCCTCTGTGGAAGATTGAGGAAAAATTCTTCCATGGGGAAGTTGGATTTCAAACTGATAACCCGTTGTTAATTAGCAACAAAAAATCATTCGTCCAGCCACTTGAAAAGTACATTGCAATATTTGTGTTTTTAAAATGTTACACCCAGAGTATAAACATACCACTTATGCCCAGGAATTCTTGTAAAGACTGAATTATTTACCTTACAATGTGAACAAGCCCATATTCTGAAGCCTGAATAACAGTGACTGAGGACCAGATTCAAGCCACTTGAAATGGCACTCATGACCAAGTGTGAAATTGCATAAAATCTCTGCTATGTTCCACCAAATCAGAAATTCTACAATTTGTTAGTCATAGGGGAAACATCAAAGTTTTAGAATGCAAATGGAATGCAATTAAATGGTGAGTCAAATCCCATGTGATTTCGACAAATGCATAAGGACATCATCATAACCAGAGGCAAATATAAAAAACGCGTTTTAAAGGGGCAGGTATGGGGTATGTGATTATGAATATACCAACCATGGTAAAACATGGCGAGATGCTAGAATACTTGGACAACCCTATTTAAGATATTAGAGTTTGGGTTGTTATAGCGGGTTTAAAGCACGGGAGATTATGGTGGGGTAGGTTAGTAGGATTAGGGGTAGGAGAAGTTAGGGTTAGAGGTTAGGGTTTAAGGGTTAGGGTAAGGATAAAAAAAAAAGGATTTGGCCAATTAAGTAAATCTTGATAGAATGGCCCTACCCCACCTGTTCAAGGTTTCGCGCCGATTATTTCAATCCATTTTGATGTGAAGGCTGAAAACGTGGTTTTGTAGTCCCTAGAGTACGGTGTAACATAACATTAGTTTGACCTAAATGGAGCACAGTTTGCTCATAACTCCAAACCAAGATCTTTAGCTTTTAAAGGAGAAAATAGTAGCTTTCTGCAGATACCAAATTTTGACCACTTCCGGTAAAATCCAGGGTTCTGGGAAGGAGATTGATAATTAGTGATCGGACCATTTTAGGTCAGGATAAAAATGTATTGCTGCCCGATGTTAGTGTTATTAGGTATGAGGGCCATATAAGACTGTACCTTGGTAACACCCAAGTCATACTTGAGATTTACTGAATAAATCACATCAAGCGTCATAAACTAATACCTTTTTGCATGGAGATAAGTCTGACATGGCCAACCACCTGGTATTGTGGGTTTGGTACTATTTGGAGTTGTTGGGGGGGGGGTTTGGTTAAACACAACAGGATATTCTGAATTGATTGAACTCTCCAAAAGGGAAATTCAAGTGATATGAAGATATCATTTGAGAAGTTAGCACACTCACAGCTTGCACTACTATGGGTGGGACAAGCAGAGTCCGATATTCAAGCGGTTATTTTCAATTATGGATTAATTACCTTGGCTTTTATTGAATAACGTAATAGGGAGATAATGACACTAATGCATTGTACTATTAGATCTGACAGTCGGCCACGTTTCGATAATTTTTACAACTAATACATCCACACGGATTTGTCACGATTCCGCAGATCCTTTAAAGGCTGGTCAAAGGTAATTCAAAGAGCGCGCGAATGGCAAGCCGCCCCCGTTGCAGAAAGACCACGAATCAAACAATGCGAGGGGACGACGGCACTCTCTGTTCCAAGCAAATCATTTCATACTTTTTAACCGGGGGATTAAAAGGGGAGATCAGAATGGAGAGGTTTTAGCTCTTGAGAGATGAGAAAAGGTGACATTAATCTTATCTTTGCTGAATCCTTGTAAGACGAGGACCATTAGGGACATCGCTAGATTACCTTTTATAAGATAGGTATCATTGGTTAAATACAGTTAACTCCTCGTGGATACAAATAAATACTTGGGATTAAAAGGGTTAAGAGGAAAGTTACAGTTGGGGTTTCATATCACGGATTGGATTGTGTTGTGGATTAAGATTTGTACTAATTCAGAGTTCAGCTTCAGTGAAGCATAGTCGACAAATGTGGAAGACAAATGAAAAGAAAAGTGTTTTATAAAAATATAAATATAAATAACTTTATTGGGACAAATGCTCTTACAACAGTGACACTCGGTAACCAGAGGGTGTTTTGAGTCAATCCCACAATGCACCAGTTTTGGGAAATTTCTCCTCAATAGGGTCATGTGATCCCATAAAAATCCTATTCTTAATACATAAAAACCCTGACTTTAATTGCTCATTTTAGCCTACAAAGCATTAGTACTTAGGGAATTTTTAGCATGATTATGGAATGTCTTGTGGTTCTTGAACTTTTGGAACACTTTTTATCCCTAAGTACTGACATGTGTTTAGTACAGTACAGTATAGGCACATTGTTATGCATCATGGGATTGATTCAAAACACCCTCTGCTTGGTAACCTAGCGAAGCATCTATAGGTAAACATAAAATGCATAATCAATGAAAAAGATTACAACAGAAATACAATACCAAAAAAAATTCATTGATATCGTGCACAATGTTCAATACAGTTTGACCTAAAAAAAAACAAAAAAAAAAACATTCTTTCCTCTAACAACTCATGCATATTAAGGAAAGACTTACAAATTGAGCCTGGGCATCACACCCAATTTTTGCACCATTAAGAGTATTGCAGAGTATAAGATGTAATTTGGGTAGTAATTCCAAAAGATGCCACCGACTCCAGAAATCTTTACACCCAAATTTGAAGGTGTAAGAAAACGTACTATGTGCTGGCCACGCTGCATACAAAGTGTGCATATGCACATATGAAAAGTAATTTGAGAAACATTGCTCTCTCTGACAGTGGGGTGTTGGAGAAGCCTCTCAGAATTTCATGAGGTGTTTAAGGTTATGTGCCATACTAGTAAGAGGAAGCATCAGAAAGGAATAAAGGAAGGTGGTTAACTTGGTCTACATATTTTTGTGATTCAAATGTTGTAAAGGCTTGTATGTGAAGTATAAATTAAGCGAGCACAAGAAAATTGTACTATTTGTTCAATGAAATAGTACAAGACCAAAGAATACCATGACCTCTTCGCTTTTTTCATCAAAGACCACAGACATAGATTACCACAAAGCTGGCAATTTTATTAAAATATTTAGAATATTAATTAAACCACAGTGTATGTTTTGTACAGTACCAATGGAAAAAATGTCAAATTTTGAGAATGGACATCAAGATAGGATGGCCACTATTATGACACAATATGACCGTTGATCTGCTCAGGCCAAAGGATGCACGAAATTGTGATTGAAATTTGGATAATGAGCAAAAAGAGGGATCACAAGACAATAAAAGTACATAGAATTTAATGTTTGACAATTCAGAACTTAGTGACAAGTATATTAGGGATGTGGGATTCTTTAACTATAAGCAGGCTTGATTAGCATTCAAAATTGAATCTTTGGGGCCCAACTGGATTAAATTTGATCACATATGAGTATATGACCAAAGTAAAATTTCAAATGACTATTTATGTCTGCTATAGTGCGGAGTAATATTCTTGGCCAAGTTACTAGGTATACGCCCGCTTCCCCGCCACAACGGCGCACCATCGGGTTTGCACGTGAGACGCACTTCATGCAAAAGCAACGTCGCGTGTGTGCAATGATCCACAGAAATATTACTCAACTATAGTTACTCTTCTTTCCAAGGTGCACATGGAGATGAGAGAAAACACAGACATATTTAGGAAATTTCCTACAGATGATAAAACAATGCAATGGAAGCATTAAATCCACTGCAATAAAACCCAATATACTTCTATAGACAAGTGTATAGTTGTCATTTCTCTTCACTATGTCTTCTCCCTTTTAGCTTTACACTATCTTCCTTCTCCTCAAATCCCAAGGAAAAAAAAAACGACAGCACACATCCTTTCTCAGTACATTCCAGGCACAAAGTTCAACAACCTTGATAATCTGAATTGCAGGAAAATTTTTTACCACTCAATAGTAATGCACGGAGTTGTCATTAGCAACAAAATGCACAAAAGGCATTAACTGGACCAATTTCACAAACACGGCACAGTAACACCGGGTCAATGAACTCCACGTCCAGTACCAGAGGGGTTTTGAGTCCATCCCACACCAATCACCAGTTTTGGGAAATATAACCTCAATAGGTCATGTGACACATAAAAATCCTATTTAACACCTAAAACCCCTGACTTTAACGCTCTTTTATCCTACCAAAGCGTTGTAAATTAGGGAATTTTTTGCCTGATTATGGAAATGTCTTGTGGTTCTTTAACTTTTGGAATAATTTGATCCCTAAGTACTGACACGTTTTAGTACAGTACGGTATAGGCATTATTGCTAGCATCATGGGATGATCAAAACACCATCTGTCCAGTACCAAGGGAAATGAAAATATAATCATGGTGGGTTGGATACAGCTGTAACAGCTCCTGTATGAGAGGCTAATGAAAATATGAAGCCTATATGACATCATTGTTATGGGACATCAAGTGGAGGAGGGATGATCTGTTTGGTATTAATTGGTTAATTAGAAAAAGGACGTGGGTACTCAACACAAGTGTGTTAGTCATGTTGAATGAAAGCCAGACAATTACTGTGACAGTCGGGGGTCAACTGTATTTATATGGAAACTTTATTGAGTCCCAGTACATCATCAAGTTTGAATTAACATGTGATGGTTTCATCCAGGATTTACAGTTTTAATCGGCCAATCCGGACACTACCTGTGGTGGTGGAACAGCACCACAGACAATGAACTCTTTGGTCTATCCAAAACAAACATCCTTTCGCCTAAGATTTCACAGAGTAAATGAGAAAACAGTAGGCTTCTTTAGATACCAAATTTTTGACAACTTGTGGGTTTGAGGCTATTCGCAACGGACAATGACCCTTTAAAAGAACACTAGTGTAGTGATTACAGAAAGGGGAGATTTGTAGTTTGTATTAATGCCCCTTAATCTTCAATTTTGCGACGCCAACAGGCACAAAAAATTTGCTTCCTGGAAAAAATCTTTGATGTGAATATGACTTCTCAGGTACCTTTAAATAGGTAATGCCGATATGTAATCAAGAATCGAGAGCAATATAATGACCCTCAATACGACCCCTGAATGACTTTGACCTCATATCTGCTACCCCACATAAGTCCCTTGTCTCAATGTATAAGCATACCAAGATGAACTTCATCCATAGCTAAGGGGAAAGCAAAATTGATAAATCATGAAAGAGTTTGCTTATGAAAAATCCAGATAAATGGGGTGAATATCACTCTTTTTGGCAGGGGTGAAGCTGGTCATTAGACGGAGAATAGGAAGGAGGGGGGGGGGGGGGGGGGGGGGGGGGGGGGTGTGGGGGGTTGGTTTTTTAAGGGGGGGGGAGGGGGGTTTTGGTGGGGGGGGGGGGGGGGGGGGCGGGGGGGGGGGGGGGGGGGGGGGGGAGAAGCGACAAAAACATTCCCCTTTCCTCAGGGCATCTTCGCATGTGACAAGATTTAGACTGACAGTTTAACTGGCCATGTTCACACGGTCACAAAAACTCCAAGGGTTGACAACTCCGGAGGTGAAACCTAATCCAATTTTAATGGTACTCACGCAAATTGTGTCCGCACGATGGCCAAAACTCTGAAATCAACCCCCTGACATTTCCTCCTCTTCTCATATCGGAGTGTAGCCCTGAAGTCAACATGCAGGAAGCCGTAAACTTTCCCGCGTGATATTCAAACACAGAAATTTTGACCATACGAGGTCACCTCGATCACTATCCCCCGAAGCTGTACACATGGCAAAAAAACCAACACCAAAAACACCCGGGAATGTTGTATCGGTGTTGAGCTTCACTCCAAGTTTTAGGGGATACAACCCAGCTAGGCCCTTGATAAAACTCTGAGAGTGTTAAAACCCCGAATGCGTCAACACGGCCAAAAAAACATGAGACTCAGAGTTTTGAAAACTCCGGAGTCAGCCTTTATGTGGACATGACTAAAGAGAGCATAAAAAGATTAAGATAAAACACCTCATGGATGAGATGCCGAGATGATTGACTCGGGTACAAGATAGCTGCCATGACTATCAGGCAAGATACACATTTCCTTTCACTGGGAGGGAATCATATTGACGAGAGGAAATTGGAAGAAGGAAACGCAAGACTAGCCAGGGATACAGGTGATAGCAAAATGCACATGGACATGCACCGAATTACCCTAGCTAAGGGCAGTTTGGAGATGTGCAGAAGAAGATTAAAAGGAATAGTAAAAATGGTATTATACAGGTAAGATTGTACTCACCTGGGCCTAAAGATGAAACTGACATTGGTTTTCGGCAGCATTTCTTGGGGCGTATGTGTAATTTGTGTCAACTGTGGATGTTCTGTGTTGCACTAAAGCTTTGGCTTTAAAAAGAAGCCCCTTGAAGACAAGATACTTTCTGTGTTTCCAGGGAAAGTTCATTGCACCTACCTTAATTCAAAATTTCATTTTTAATTCAAAATGCTCAGGTAAATGCCCCTCTAAAAGTAATGGGACTACTCAGTATATGACTTCATCAATTGTCAATGATTTGATTCTAATTTTGGGGTGGTAAAGAAACATAGTTTAGTAAGGATAGCTAAGAGAACAAAAGGTTTGTACTATGAAAAGGTCATCACCTTTCCCATAACGGTATCAAGTATTAATTAACTTTGAAACATATGACACACAGATTGTGCGATGTGATAGTCAAGGTTCACTTATTTGGTCAACATGCATTTAGTTTCAGCACAAACTCATAAAGAAGAATATTTTTTTTAATGTCTTTATGGAAAAAAATTGGAAATATATAACATTAATTGTGGAGTAAGGTGTTTCAAATGCTTTTGACATGCTTCTACATAAAAAAAAATCAGGGCACTCAGTGCTAACAAACTGGGGATTGCAAAGAAGATACGTGTCATGATTGAGTATTAGAATAGAACATCAAAAAGTAAAAGAGTGTGTCAATGCACAATAATCAATTTTCACTTCCTGTTTTAGTAGGGGATTAAGAGAAACAAAGTTTCGTAGAGCTCTAAGTACAATTGTTATTCCATAAGCTCACCATGCTGAGGAAAGACGGATTAGGAAAAGGATTTTATAGCACTGAGTTTAACGCCCAAATTTAGGGGGTTACAGATAACCTTATATCTGGGCACGTGCAGAGCTGATTGAAGATACTCTGTCTACTTATAGCTTCACAGATACATTTTGGCCTCTTCCAAGATTCACTTGATTGTGTTTTCACAAGGCTTACATTAAGATTTGTACCAGTGAGTCGGAGAGACTAGACCAGCTGCCACAGGAAAATGGAGATTTTGCATTTTTCAATCAACACGTTCATGACTCTGATTGAAAAATTAACATTGTTTCTAACGGTCCTTACCAAATGGCTGGTAATACTATTATATAGTCAAGTTACTTATCAGCAGGTCAGAATTATTTTTTAAAAAACTACTACGCCATGCGTGGTGAATGAAGAATTTGGAGAACAGTAGATTAAACTTGTCAAATGTGAGTAATAGCGGTAAAGGCAGAAAAAACAAGACTACCAAAAATCAACATAGGTTTAATACAAGATAAGAGCTAAAAGTTAGATGGAACTTTAAAGAGACACTGGCACATTTGAAAAATAGTGCACCCTCAAGATTTTTCAAAATCGATATTTTTGCATGGTTGTAAAGCTTTTATATACAAAAGTCCTCACCTGAAATGATTAAGACCAAATCATCTTCCTTATGGGTAAACAGAACGATTTTATAATTAATGTCGCCGGCGACATTAATTCAGCAGACGACGAAAATGGTGTTTAACACAAAAAAACGCACGCCGTATGCATGCTTCCCACGAAATGCACCCTGTTTGACTGGTCTGTAACCTTTGTTGTTCTAATATCAATGAGTACGAGTCTGTGATATTCAAGTAATATACACATTTGTTGATTAAAGTTATGGAAAACTTAAAAGTTAGCCTTCAAATTACCTGGATGTCCTTAACCTCTTATTAACCTTCCTATCTGTTTTTAGTATGTTATTTTTATGTGTAAAATGTTTCTCTGTTCTTCCATTGGCCTAGACTATCATTTGAGAGCAAATTGAAGAAATTTCATATTTTGTGAAAATGTGCCAGTGCCGCTTTAAATGGAGTGCATGAGCTCTAAAATGAGCATCTATCTCAAAAAGCTAAATATAAAGGCTACTCTTTAAATCAATGTTTCTGTAGCTAAAAGCATAAAAGTTAATAATTGAGATTTGAGACTCCAAAGTAGCACTGCCACTGTAATTTTGGAAAGCGTTTCAGACCCTGCAAGCTTCTTGCAATATTATAAATACTTCAATATAGGAGATTTGAATTCTCTGGTTACCTGGCGAGTCAATGAACCTGGTATATAACGTTCTCAGGGTTAATGGATATTGAATCTCATTTACTTTGTCGAATACTGTTATGCATCATACCATTAAAATCCATTATTCAATTTAGTGTACATCTGTGAGTGTGTGTGCGTCTTCAGAAATTACAACTCGGGAAAATGCACTATATAACTAACTCAACAGAATATGTCATAAAACCAATATTGTAAATGCTTACAGAGTAGAAGATTTAGTTTACATCACCAGGACCCCAGTTAAAAGAGACATTAAGACAGGCCCTAATTTTGTGGTGGATGGTAGGGTATTGATGTAGATTTGGGGTTGAGATGCTAGGGTTGTGGTTTTGTTGTGGTGGTTGTGTTGTGGTGGTGGTTGTGTTGTGGTGGTGGTTGTGTTGTGGTGGGGTTGGGTGGTGAAGTAGGGGTGGTAGAAGTGGGGGTGGTAGAAGTGGGGGTGGTAGAAGTGGGGGTGGTGGAAGTGCTCAGCATGTCACCTCTTATTTGGTATAGAACCCCTTCCCTAAAATCACTCAATCAGTCAATAGATAAATGATTTGGTCATCCTTCCATTGATTCAATCAATCAATCCTCTCAAGTGATACATTCACTCATACACACTTTGTGCCATTTCAATGATGGGCATGCCTCTGTTATCTTTTTTTGCTACACTTGTCCTGCCCCCTCCATTTTGATTACATCCCTGGAATTATAAATTGGGTATCTTTCTGGATACTGAATTGCATCTTACCCAACTATTAAGGCTTGAAAAACTGGTATATTTTGCATCTTTGAAATGTATTTCTGAACAAGAGAAGCGCAGATGGTAATACATTTATCTAGAACTACCTTTATTTTTTTGGGTGTGATTTCTCCAGAAAGACTTCATGCAAAACTGCAAAAACATACCTAATAGTATAATTTTCAAATCCCACCAAAACAATGCTGTTGCATCCAGTAAGTTAATTTGAGGTTTTAATACTTTATGAATTTCTACATTTAAATCAAATTCACACTAACCTTACTGTTCACCCTCTCCTGGCCTATCCCTTCCAACCCCACTTCTACACTTGTTAGGGTATTGCAGGAGTAGGTTGAGAATAACAGGTGTTTTGGTTGAGGCATTCATCAATGCCCACAACCCTTGTCCTGCCCCCTCCACCTTGATTACACCCCTGGAATTATAAATTGGGTAGCTTTCTGGATATTGGTCAATCTTACCCAACTAATTTAGGGCTTGAGAAAATTGGTTATATTTTGATCGTTTGAAATGCTATTTCATGAATAGAGAAGGCAGATTGGTTAATTACTTTTAGATAGAACTATCTTTTTTTTTTGGTGTGATTTCTCCAGAAAGACTTCTGCAAAACTGCCCACCAAACTAAATTTTTCTTGTTTTCCCTGAAAAGTAATATGTTTTAATATGCCACCAAAGCAATGCTGTTGCATTCAGACAGTAAAATTGAGATCTTAAAACTACTAAGTATATGAAAGTCTAAATCTAAATCATTTTCACACTTAAAGGTGACTCAGAGATTTTGAACTTATAATTGTTTGTGTAGTATAATAAACAATAGTCATCTAGAACTTGAAGGCACAGCAACCAAATATGGACTTAATTCCAAGTTAGAGAGAATCAGAGTTTTTGTTCCTGCAGTAAACATTTTATGCACAGTATAACAGATTGCCATAGAGATACCGTGGATTGGATAACGAAAAGTTCCGGATTCGGGAATTTACTAAGTTGTGATTGTATTATGAGGACTTCGATTTGAGACTTTTAGTATTTCACACAGGTGATTAGCTAGGGATAGGATTATGTATATGCAAGAAAAATGATTGGTATTGAAAATTGAGTGTGCCCCCTCATTGAGCGAACATCTATGAGTCAGCCTTTAACCTACTTTATACCATATTCATGGCCTATCTGTGATGATCCCTTCCAATTACCCACTTCTACCCATAGTAGGGTTATGGCCAGGAGTAGGTTGAGAATAACAGGTGTTTAGTTGCGGATTCATAAAATGCCCCAACATTTGTTTTTATAAGCTTTTCAAAACAAGAAAACAGCACAATGGAGAATACCAATGTCCGTTCCACTTAGCATATAATGCCAAAAGCTTATCTTTGCCTGAAGCCCATATAACCCAGGGCCTCGACTATTGTCCACGCAAATCCAAAAACCAAGTGACTCACAATGCCGCTGTGCCAAGCCTTTTTCTCAGATAAACTACAGTTACAAAATGATGAACTGAAACTTTAATGATATTTGATCTAAGAACACAGGGCTAGTGGGGCTTCGGAACCTTAGGGGTACCATATACGGTTAATGTAATATGGCAACTTGGGATAAATTTCACTAAAAACAGCGAGCTTTGGGCTGAAAAAATGCCTCAAAATTGTTTTTGGGAATTCTACCTGCCAGGAGCCAAAAATGTGTCATCGGGTAAGAGTTTTGAATTTGGTTCTACATATGCAGCGTTCATGTCAAAAAGACCAGCTACACATAGATAAATTGGGTTGAAATGGCACAAAATGATGACATTTTAATCTAAATAACGTGATTTTGATTGATTTGAGCAAGCCATTGTGTCAGCCTGCGGGAAGGCCAGGTGAACATTGTAAATGGGTTTGAATAACATGACGATATTGAATTAACAGCGATTGGAATAACACAGAAATGTGTGGCTGGAATAACAATGGTAATCACCACAATGTGTCACAGATACTGCGTTCAATCTATTGTTCATCCATCTGTTTCATTTTCACACTATTTTTCAGGCTTAAATAATAAGCTTAATTCCTTGGCAACAAAATTAGTCTACTTAAGAACTAGTAAAATGGAAAAATACCCAAATATATTGTTTCTTGTCATGCAAAACTTTCCCTCTAATATTCCCTCTACCAATTACCTCATCTGCTATGCCCTGCCTAGACCCAGCACAGTGGCCCAACTTGACTACCTTGTAAAATAAATTTCGTGTTTATAAGGCAAAAATTTCTCACCCATTGGTTCTCAAGCATGTGGCTATTATGCAGCCAGTTTGCTGTACCCGCACCCCATATAAACTAATGATACCATAACATATGTGCTTGAAGAGGGGCCAGTTTTAGATCAGGAAATTTGGAGCACAGGGAAGAACATGCAAGAGCAATGCGGATCATCCTGGCCAGTCTGGCAGTCACACCTGGACCCACCTCGGTGGTCAGTAAAATTACCACAGGTGCTGTGTCACAGAATGCAAAGATATTATCTAAATTGGTACTACGCAAGAGATTAACATAATCATGGCCCTCATAGAGATGGTGTGTAAATGAAACTAAATCTCAAATATCTCTGAAAACAAAGGTGTTCTATGAATGTTTTTTTTGCATCAGGGTCCCGTTTTACTTTGTTTTTGTTTTTGAATATGTCTCGTAGTTTTTGGTCGGAACCATATAGAACCTAGCTAGAAATTTTATCGTGTACTTTCTTTGCTCACCACACCAACAGTGGAACACTGACATTGCTACGTCATATCATTTTTCCCACAATGCCTTTCGATTTTTTTCCAGTCTTTGGAAGTTTCAACACTGGTTTCAATTTACGCCAACTTTTTTGCAACTTTTTTTTAAGTTTTTCAATTTTAGAAACAGGATTACGTACTTACCGGACCGCCGATCACCTAAAATGTACCATCAGGGTGGGATAAAGAATTTTACCAGTCCAGGAAATTTAAAGACTATTGTCTAATGACAAAAATAACCTGATTATACATTTTTTTGTCTATCCGACCCACTTTGGGGCTCGAGTATTGGCCCAAAAGCAGCCCCAGCCGAGAAGCTGTCCGGTAAATTTTCTGATAAAGCCTAACCCATCCTGACTCCGACTTTCCATCTCTCCTTCCACCCTTAACCCCGACCAATGCACGATGAAAGCAGATAAAAGAATCACTGGAAGTACCCAATTCTAAACCATCCCACACTTCTACACGACACCGTCCCGCCTTTTCCCCATCACCTGCAGACACGCTAGGCCTCCAGAAAACGTTATCTAGTGACGTGCTGACAAGCCTGCCTCAAACCATTTGCCAATCAATGAAATCAAACAAGCTTGTTGAAGGGTGAATCGGTAAGGAGTGGTAATGACACGATACTGCGGTAACATGTTCTCTTAAAAACCGCTCCATTTTGGGTTATAGCCCGTTTTCATCATTGTACCCGCAGGTCACCGGGTATGTTTTGGGTATCGTTACGGGTTGCGCTACTGGTACCTACACAATGTAAGACATGCATGGCTGTGCGAATCTGAACTTAACTACAGAATTATAACAGATGGCATTTCCTATTTCTGTCCTTCTACATGCATCCAAGTATGTATTTCTTTCAACTTGAGGAAAATCTATGTTGGGTGATGCCCTAGAGAGCACATATTACCTACACTTCCTTTTACCTTTTTAGTAGATGACTAAAATTCCAGTTTTGCATATTTTTTCTCTCAAAATTTAACAGTGAAACTTTACCTTTTGTCTAAAAGAGTGGACTCATATAAACCACTCGCAAAAGAGTGAAAATTACTGATAAAGAGCGAAATTCCACTGAAAAAAATCCCCCCAATAAAATCCCCAAACACGTGTCATCTGCCGGTTTGTGAATAGGACAAAGGTCACAAGAGGTCACCAAGGTCACTAAAATGTGGGTCACTATGCAAAGACTATTTTATCCAAGTATCATGAAAATGAAAATTTACCACAGACAAATACACAGACAGCACACACATACACACACCCACATACACACACCCACACGCAAGAGGCGGTTTAGTGTTCTTCCCACAATGCATTTTTTCCAATACAATTTTTCCACTGGTTGTCACATGAATTCATAGTGACAAAAAGTTCTTAAATAGCAAGATCGGGATGAGTTCTGTTCATGTAAGTACTTTTTGTCACTATAAATTCATGTGACAACCAGTGCAAAAATTGTATTGGAAGAATTGCATTGTGGGAAGAACACTACACCTCCTCTTCACACACCCAATCCCTATATGCCACTTGCTTCACAACAGACTACACCAAAATCATAAAAATGCTAAAAAATTACTGTTTCACCAAATTGCACTATTTTCCACCAGAAACCTCCAGTTTTTACCTAAAATTCACCTCTAATAAATGTCGTTTTAAGAAAATGTTGGTACCCTAGGGCATTTATTAAGAAAAATAACATTTAGAAACAATGTGTTAGAGGGAACGTGTTGGCGCAGCGTATCTTCCCTCGCCTTTCACCAATGAGGTCCCAGGTTCGATTCCCGGCAGGGGCTCGTTCTCGTGTGGCTTTATGTGAATTTGGTTTCTCGATCCATACTTGTTCCCGCAGGTTTTCTCCGGGTACTCCGGTTTCCTCCTGCTTCTAATTTAATCGAGCTTCTTGGCATAAATCTGTTCTGGTATCATGGTTTCTCTGATGTGCTGAGCGCCTTTCATGGCAGCCGCACAGCGCCTTGATCACGTTTACGTGGATATGTCGCGCGTTAAAAATACAAAAAAAAAAAAAAAAAAAAAACAAATTATTATTATTATTATTAATAAGGCCTAAAACAAAGTTGTATTGCCACTTTGGCTTCAAAATAAGGAAGATCAGTAAATTTGGATTTCATCGTTTACCTAAATTTCAGCTAAAACAGATTAAAACCTGCATATTGGGTGAATGAGGGCACGTGTGGTCCAGTGGATTGAGCGCTCGTCCCGCAATGAGGGCACGTGTGGTCCAGTGGATTGAGCGCTCGTCCCGCAATCCAAAGGTCGTGGGTTCGAGTCCCACTGCGGCCAACGTGTTGTGCCCTTGAGTAAGGCACCGTACCTTAATTACTCCTCTCCACCCAGGTGTATAAATGGGTACCGGCATTATTCAATGTCGGGAAGGTAACAGACTCGCTGTAGAGGAGGTGTAGCGAGCCCCCTACAGCAACATTATATGGTGGAGTCTGGCCCTATCGCTTCTAAAGAGAGATGGGCACTCCGTTCCTGTATACAGGTCCGTCCCCTTTACCTTACTTTTTTTTTTATTGGGTGAATTTGAACAATTCCACAATAAAACACATTTTAAGTTTAGCGCATTGTTCATGGCTTACTAGAAAAAGAACCCACTTAAAGCAATGAAATGTATGTGGTTACCTTTCAAGTTTGATGAACTATTTTGACAGATACAGATACTGAAGTAACAAAAATAAACCATGTCAAGGTAGCTCTGATGGTCGACTCTGGATAGCACTAATCATCTAAACATTTAATTTGTCCCAATTGGTACGTGGATCCGGATACAGGAAACCAACACAAGATGACAAAATCATGTAAATTATTCCCAAAAATAAAGTCACAACAAACCTAGGCAAATGTATTAATACCGTAATTATATAGTTTAAAGATTGTAACAGCTGGTTCAACATGACATATATCAAGTGGCATCACCCTTACAAGCTGCCAGACAACACAATCTGTCAGGACACTGTTCACTGACCCTTGATATGTATGTCAACCTATCTACTTGCTCTTTGCACTCTGGGTATCAAACTTCGTACCTTGAAACTAAAAGGTCAATTCTTAGATATGCTGACATTACACGGGTCAGTGAAGAATTAAGGTTTCATAGCATGTTATGTAACTGTTAATTTTTAAAAGGCACTATCAGTGATTCTACTAAAATATGGACACATTCAATTGGAGTTGCTATAAAAGTAAAAGATTAGTAAAAAACAAACACACACTAAGCACTTTTCATATGGAAACTTGTTTTAGAAGGGAAAAATTGCAGTACCATACAAAATATTAAGTACCAGTCAATAGCATGCAGCTTAAATTGTCACAGAAAATTTAAGAACATTTTGCCTACAATGTCTCTTCATTTACTGGGCACTACAACATCATGCTATGTGTTTAGCATTCACCATTAATGTCGTTTCAATTATATAATTATATGCTTATATTGTATTTCCATTTTAAATTATATTGAATTTTGTTGTATATTCTTATGTTGAGATGAAACAAACTTGATTGATTGATTGATTGAATTTCACCCTTATTAGCACGCTTTCAATATTGAGTTTGTATGCAAAATAAGTGTTTTAATGACGTTTGAAAAAAATATTTTCTGATTTACAGAATCACTGATTATGCCTTAGGGATAGTCAGAATAAGACTTGTAGCATCAAATCAACAGCAGTGGATCCTTATTTCTTTTATCACATTGGGGATTAGCACTTTTCTTACAATTTTTTGATGGCTTGGCTTATAAATGAATATAGTTATCCCCTATGTGCTAATTGCTACGAAATGCCATGCACACGAGGCTGTAGGCGAGTGCCTCGTGTTGTTTTCGGAACAAACCATTGATGTTTTCGTTTTGCATGCGAACAAAATAGACTAACTGAATTTATCATTCAGTGGACATGCATTTAATACAATATTATTAAAACATAAACACTAGGCCTTGTCGTTTATTTCATTTTATTTTAAATTCTTAGGCATATAGCTCAACTTTGGTTGCCTGTGCCTTTTTATAGTTCTTATATTAGAAAGTAATAGTGCGAGCAGAACACTCCATATCATATGGTACACTTAACACAGGTACAAGATTATGCTCAGACTGTGTCTCCCTATATAAACTGGTGTGCAGGTATGAACTGAGAAGCACCATACGGATATCTACTTTATTATTTAGGACCAATAATACAGAAAAGATCTCAAAGGCTATCCAATGAAATTACAGTATCCCTGTCCTAATAATGATAAACATGATCTACCCATATACATCTATGACATTACCCCCAAGTATTATCAAAATACAATCATTTGTATGTCCCTTTTAAATACCACCATTCTGATAGGCTAATTACGTCATAAAATACTGTGAAAACAATCTACTCCAGCTGGGAGTATTCCAGGGTTCGAGATAGAAAAGTGACCTCCGAGTGAATTTTGGTCTGAAAGTTTAATCAGTTCATCTTTGCATTATTGTGACTATTTCTCTACAAAAGTACCTGTACAACAAAACGATGGGATCTTAAACTATTTTTAAAGGGTCAGTGACACACAGACTGGGGAAAATGAGAAACTTAACACACCCTCGGCATAAAATTATCAGGAAAACACAGTTCTCCAGTAACCCCATTCCATTGAAGCCAATGGACCAGAAACTTGACAAGACTTGACCCATATGGTCCAAGGGTGGCAACTGACATAACGGGGAGGTTTTCAAAATGGGACAAAATGGGAGTTTACCTTTGGTGGCACTGACCCCTCGAATTTGTGCCAGCGTGGTGTATCATCAACTACATTTCCAGGAGAATTGGTGAATCATATCTATGAATAATTTGCGAGGGAAATAATCAATGTGAAGGGCTTGAGGAGCTAAGTCAAATTTCGCACTGAATGGCTCATCAGTAATAATAATACACCTCTCATAATGTAATTTGCATAATCTTCTCAAAACCAAATAATTTCTCAATATTACACTTTGATAAATGATAAATTTTGTTCAAATTTGTTTATTCACCCACTGCCTTCCATCACAAACATTACACCCTATTATAAATTTGTGACAAACCCCGGCTATATTTTTAATGTGGCTGATGCCCATTAAGAAATGCAACTCATATCAAGATTACGCTTCAAAACTACAATTTACACGAAATTGTCAATTTGCAATTGTAACAGCTTTATTTATGAATATTTAGGTATGAATCTAAACCTACAGGACCTATAGTTTATTCTGGATCATGACTCAAACATTAACATTACTATGAAAATAGAAAATCTTTTGGGGAATTCTGAAGCACTTTTTCCTCCAAAGACTCAATGTCCAGCAATAGATTAATGACGCGTTTTTTTACAACATTGAGAAAATCCTTCAACATGCTGTAGACCCTTAACCACAATTTCAAATAACATTTACCAACAAAATAGAAAATAAATTTTGGGGACTTCTCATTTACCACATTCCTTAAGACTCACACTGTTCTCCCCAGTAGCTTACCAAAGATTTTAAGAACATTGGCTAAGTCCCTGTTTAGGTTTATTTCAATTGACGGGACCCTTAATTGTTACAGCACACAGCTATTTAGTTTTCAGTGATATCTTCTGAGATGTGGAACGGACTGATCACCATACACTGTCGGATGATAGATGAGCCTCGCGTGTTGTTGATGTGACGGTATCAATGTGGGGCAAATGTCACCTGCCTCAGTATCATATGGACAATTGCATTCTTGGTGTTTCTTACGCAAAGCATAGTTTATTGAGCGCTTTACTAGTCCCGCAAGATTAGACCATCTTTAAGTTTTCCCTAAAACTCCCCTACAAAGGGAAACTGGAAGGAAACTGTGAGAACTGCCAAAGCTTCATAAAATATTTGCATGACTGAACCCTAATTATCATGATCATGAGCATTCTCTAAGAAATAAGCACACATACATGAATTGATATGACACATCACTAAAAAAAATGATAGAAATGTTTCTCCCCACAAGATTTGTTTGTTGATTTAATTCAAGTACCCAATGGATTTTCAAATTATGTTGCACTCAACATGTGATACTCTCTGCATCGTGAAAAATGTGAAAATTTTCACTGGCCACAGTCAAACAAATAGGCAAATGCTATCACCCCAACAGTGCATAAAGAACTTGAGCAAGTTTTATCTCTCTAATTTGTATTTTTGGTGTTAGTTTCGTGCTGACCAAAATAACTACCCCGAATTCCCAGACAAATCTATCTTGTGGCAGAGATGGAATCAAGGGTAATATACCAAACTTGCATCTGTTTTCTATTCTGGAAATACCAACATATCACTCTCTACAACACTTGATAAAAATGTTGTTCATTTTCTTGCAATCGGAGAAGGGGTACGGTGATTAGGCTAAATGGAACAAATATTTTTTTGGTCTAATAAGCTCTTGAAGGGGAGAGAGGAGGTCATTTGGCATATTGTTCTTATATAATAGGCATGGGCTTTGCTTCCCCAACCCGAGCCCTACGACAGTCTTTATACATCATCAGTGAAGGTTAAGTTTCTTTTGAGGGCTGCTACTGTATCTGGTAAAACCGTACTACCTGTCCAGGACCGAGTTGTCAGCAGTAACAGTCACCCCATTGGGTTGTCTAAGGAAATTGATGAGGGAGGGTTAAAGTGGTTATCATGGGGTTAGAAAGAAAAGAAGAATGCACCTTACAAGGCGTCAGCTTGGAGAGCTAATGGTCGACCTTCCAGCACATTGTGACTCGCATGGTGGGCCCATAGTTGCCAAAGGCTACTTCTAAATGTAGAAGAGTGAATTCACTCTTGGAGTGAATTACAGGGCCAACTCTAAAAAGAGTGAATTTCAAGCTTCAAAGAATACTTTTGGGGTCAATTTTTAATCGTGAAATTTAACAAATGATAAAATGAATCATTTTGTTAATTAAGCAAATCAAATTTGACCACAAAACGTGTTCTTTTAAGGTATGAAATTCACTCTTTGTGGAGTGGGCCCTGTAGTCACTACACAAAAGAGTGAAAATTCACTTTTGCATTTAGAGAGTAGGCCCACCGCGAAAACTGTGGATTGACGTCAGGGAAGGGCATCGGTCAATTATCTTTGCTCCAATAAATCCTACACAGCAGTATTGCTGGTGTGAGGTGTATCAGCCCACGCCCCCCCCCCTCCCCACCCCCCCCCACCCCCCATCCCCCCCCCCCCCCCCCCCCCCCCCCCCCCCGTTAGTGGGGACATAAACCAGATTTAAAACTTTGGTTTTTAGCTAGCTCTGATTGGCTAATTATATCATATATTCATTACAATGACCAGTTGTTTAAAATGTAGCTTCCACAAATTATTTGTAAGCACTAGTGCACTTCAGCCCTTATCACAATTTTTGAAAATATGTGATTGGCTCCAGAAGGTCCACACCGTTCCATAACAAACCGCCCGGGCATAGATAGCGCTCATCCCACTGTTCACTCAATAAATCTTTAAGATTTTGATATTAAAATCTTCACAAAACAACTTACATTACACAATAGTTTTTAAAAGAAATTAGCACACAAAAATCCACATTTTGAGTGGTAATCAAAAGAGAAGATATCAGTAGCTTCCCACCAATGCATTGCTTACATTGGACGTTTTGTACAGGTAGTTCATGTGAATTGTTACAGATGAAACCTTTTGTAAAATGCAAGTTGTGATCAGTACTGTCAATTAAGCATGTTTGGAATCTAATGATTCACATCAGTACCTGTACAAAAAACCTCCATTGGAGGACAATGCATTGTGGGAAGCGACTGAAATTCTTCTTGGTAATCCATATCACCCATACTACTACAGCGATCAATCAACACAAAGTTTTAAGAAATGGATACACACACATACATCACATAACCCGAGGTTTGTGTTACTTAATTGTGACAAGAGGCTAGTATTTCAGAAATTCAGCACCATTTTGTTAGTTTAAACAGGGAGCTCTACAACAGTCCCAACTGCAGAAAAAGTCATCATTTATTGAAGCACGGAAGGTATTGACAATTGGTATCACAGAAGGTAGTTATAGGCCTCGATTGACGTGAAGATTGTAGTACAGCTAACTGCGAACACACATAGCCCAGAGCTACAATCAGCGTGTGCTGGTGTTCAAATCAAATTAGGGCATCATTACCAATACAGGGCTATGACACCGTACCTCTTCTCAGGCATGCAGGCTGCATCATAATTGTGAATGGGGAGCATTTTTGGGGACTATAAATTTTCCCCATTTTCACTTTTTTTGTAATAGGAATTCTAATATTTACTGTAACATCTATCCAAATTCAATTGTTTCAATTTCATGCATTCCACCAAAACGTTGATTGCTGTTAGTTTTTGCTGCTACATTTGCTTGCAGATAGCACTTATACCCACATCAAAATACAAAATATTGTATATTACTTACAAAACACAAATAAGAACTTGCAATCTGGGAGTTGAGATAACCACCTCATCCCCATAAAAACAGAGGAATTCAATTTTTAGTATACAGCATAAAGGTCAAGAAACATTGCACTCTGGAAATGAGTTTGGATTGAGGCTGTTTGTACACTGCAGACCCAAAGGAACAGTGAGAGCTGTGGAGAGACCACAGAACAAATCATGGATTCAAATGTACCCTCCTTAGTTGTTATCTCAACATTACCCTCAGAGTCTGAAAAAATGGCTGATATACAGGGTGAGCATTTCAAAAGTTTGAATCCAAAATGTCATGCAAAATAATTACAAAGCACAATGGCACAATGAGATCATTTTGCTTTTTTTTTAATTGAGGGGTAGATATAGGAGTAAAATTATTAAGGGGAGAACACAACAATGGGCAAAAGGTCAATCTTTGCCATTTTAATATCATAAAAACTTCACTGGTGTATTGCACCAGCAAGGACAAATTAGTATTTTCATTCATAACATTTTATTTTGGAACAATAAACTATAATATTAAAGGGGGATGACCCAATTTAAGTCTCTAAATTTCTCATCTTGATAGAATGGCCTTCACCCCAATAGAATGAATGGCCTTCACCCCAATAGAATGGCCTTCACCCCAAACCCCATCTGTACGTTTCGCACAAATATTTCAACTCGTTTTCAACTACCCATAGCGTAGGTGTAAAAGTAATATTGGTCGACCGAATTGGGGCATATTTTCGCTCATGACATCCAAACCAAACATCCTTTAGCCCTGAGATTCACAGGGTAAATGAGAAAAGTAGTAGCTTTTCTTCTGATACCAAAATTTTGACTACTTCCAGTGAAATCCGGGGTCCCTGGGAACGGGGCTATTAGCGATCAGAACATGAACCTTTATGTCAGAAACTCAATTACTAGTCTATATGATACAGTGGTAAGTGTTCATATTTAAAAACTTTGATTTGCCAAAATACCACGGCCTGTGTTGTGATAAATAATATTAACATTATCTTGAACAAGTCTACAAGTCACATACTCATATAACTTACAAAAAGTTGATTTTCTCATTTGTCTCACCCTGTAAGATGTATTTGTCAGCAGTGAAGTGTTGGCTAACAAATGTTTGGCTTTGTAGGATTAGAGAAAGCAAAAGCATATGTCACAAGTCAAGTGTTGGGAGATCAACCTTTACAAGACCTTCTGGTAAAGCACAATACACAAAATCTGCTGCACTTTTCCTGTGAGAGTATGTGACTACGTGCATTTATCAACCCAAAACAAGTGATGGCTTCCTGGTTTAAATGTTCAAAGCCCCCTTGCCAATTGGACCTAATTAAAGTGATGGGGGAATATTGTTAGATTTCACGATAGTTAATCCCTGAACACTACCTCGACGCCTTCCGATTGGTCGGAAAGGCAGCTACTGTTAAAGTAGACATTTCGTGCTACATTTTTGCACGCTTCTGAGCTAGTGCGAAATTAAAAACGTGCAAAAGATATTTATTGTGTGTGTAGGTCTATGTAGGATAGCTGAAAAAAAATGTAAAAACAAGCTAAAACGTTAAATTTTGCTGAAGCGCGAACATTTACACACACGAAAATATTCACGTCTACAGTATATCATTTATTGAGCCATCAGCAGTATGGTAAGAATAGTGATAGGGCTAAAGGGAATTTAGCTTGAATAATTTAGAGAAATCTATTGTGATTGGTTGCTCAAATGAATACATAATGTTTTTAACTCATTAAAAACAATATAAGAATGACAGTAGTGTCCAGGGGTTAGAGCCAATGATATACTACCAGTCATAGTGAGTGATTTCTGCTCGTGAGCATGCTTAACCTTTTTTTTGGGTCAACATCCGGTGTTGCACATGCCAATCGCTCGCTGCGACTGCTAGTATATCACGGGCCGAAGAAAAATGAAGACCTACTTTTTTTTACCATTCAATTAAAACATAAACAAAATGGTAGAACATTAATTTAGCAATATTATTATTACTGATCCTAATCACCGAGTCTATATTCCGGGAATGCAACAATCTTGGACCTGAATTCTCCTTTGGAATTACGATCCCCACAGAAAGTTTCTAAAGTGGACTTTGAAATGGGAATTTGAATCATATAGACTGCAGAAAAGGAAATGGTGGTATGACATGAAAATTACAAGAGCATAAACAATACCACATTTTGTTCACTCATGAAAAACAAATTCCCCGGGGGGTGCCACTTTTTATTTCAAGGTGGATATCATGCTCGTTTTTGGCCTCCCAAAACGTACCCTAATCGCGTATGGTCACTTGGCAGGAAAACACCCAAGCACGTATTTTGGTTGATTTTTGCTACCCTAAACAAGTACTTTGGGTTTGAATTTGCTACCCTTAACAAAGTATTTTGTTTAATTTACTCCCCTAAACAAGTAATTCGCATACATTTAAAATACACTCTAAACAAGTATTTTGACATTATTTTTGCACCGCTAAAACGAGTAGCATTAATCAAATGTACCTTAACCATATACTGAAACAGCCTATAGTCTCTATTTTACTTTACCCAAAAAGGAAATATTACACATTAATTTCATGAAGTTTTCGTGTATTTTATTTCACTCTTATGAGTAAAAGCTTCAATTTGCGCATGATCTAGGGCCTATAAGATTTTGAATTTAATCATTACAATAAAAATTTAAAGTCTTCTTATAAGTTGTCCGCGATTGGTCTTTTGGAATAATGAGTCTTGTCGAATATCTTAATTGACAGGGTTTTTCTGCAAATCCAGCCATTTCATTGAACTAAAACCGTATAAATATTCATGACCTTATTTTGATCGACTAAAATTACAGACAGACCCGAACCGTTCTATAGACATATACTTGTAACGAATCGGTCCATAGTGTAGATAGCATCAAAATAAAATGAAACGCCTGATTATAAAGACTATACGGCCTATGTGTATAACATGACTACATATATAAATAAGCTAACATAAGGCTATAACGTTAAAAATTATCCGTACTTTATCAGGGAAATCGGGATAAAATCGGGAAGACACTCAACTATTTCCAGCATTTTAATGTGATTTTTTACAAGTATTCAAAATATCACACCCTAAACACATTTTTTCACAGAAAGCATACCCTCATTTTCATTTTTGATGCTTTTTTTTTAAAAAAAAAATAGGGCCCATGCTAATTATCTCAAAAACGACCCTAATTACTCGTTTTTGTACACGAGCTGATATCACCCTTGGAATACAAAGGGGCCCCCCCGGGCAAAATTCAAGGCAAAATTTTGTTAAAGGCCATGGTCTGATTGCTTATGCCTCGTCCCCAGAACCCAGATTTGTAACCATAAGTGGTCAATATTTTGGTATCTGAAGAAAGCTACTGTTTTTTCTCATTTACCATCTGTGAATTTTAGGGTTAGCCGATGATATTGGGTTGGATAGTTATGAGTGAAAATACCCCATTTTGGTCGACCAATATTAAGTTTACACGGTACTCTAGGGGATTAAAAATCACATTTTACTCGTACATCAAAACGGGTTAAAATCGACACAAACCTTTCCAATGGTTTTCTTTGGGGCGAAGGCCATTCTATCAAGATTACAACTTGTATATACTTTCAGGTCATCCCCCTTTTTAAGTTGGAGTTGACTTTTCTTGTGACATCAATAATTGATGGCATTGAGGTTGATGACCAGATTACAAGAGCCCCCATTTTTTTTTTGAACCCGGGTTTTTTGCATATTGGAATGCTTACCAATGTAATTAGACCACCCTGAAGTAAATAAAGCGAATACACCGTCTTTATGTAATAAGATGATGATTTAGTATTTTCTGTCATGCATGACAGAAAATCAAAGCACGGTTTCTTATAGAGACAATTATGATAGCGGGCAAGTCCAAAACAAATTTGCGGTTTTCTTTTGTACTTTTTTTTTATCCTATACACCTCAGAAATGTTCTTGGTAGGTGGTCTACAACGATCAGTGCAATTTATGAGAAATTTGTATTCTCAACAAATCTCCTCCTGACACTTAAAATTTCCCCCCGATTTTTTTTAAAAAAAATATTTCACATATCAGGTGTCCCTAAAAAAATTGAAAGTACTGATTTTTGCCCCGATGTAAGTTTTCCATCAAAATATCCCCATCTGAAAGGATTAAGCTGAGAAAAGTTTCTTTGGTATAAAATTTTCTAATTTTGTTATAGGTGCAAATCATAAGAAAGGATTAAGCTGAAAATGTTTCTTTGGTATAAAATTTCTAATTTTGTATAGGAGCCCATACGCAAATTCGCCTATGTTTGTACTGAAATATTAAGCAAATCAAATCAACCCTTTTTCTCTCTTTTAAGACATTTCTGTATCCAAATACAAGGTAATAAATCATGATTGTCTAAACTAATGAAATGACTATTATGACCTAATATTTGGGTGCCTCAAAATCTCTCGTTGCACCTTTAAGAAAAGACAATTAAAAGGTCCTCTTAGATGGCTACAGTATTCTTGTTTCTTTAAAACACAAAATGTTCATCCAATTTTAAAGGTTCTGCTTGGATTCTGTAGGACATTTATTCATGTGTTCCTTTTCCTAGCAAAGTTTTTATCCAGTAACAAATTATTCTGATATATACATACATGTTTTCGCATCCAACTCACATCCAACTGACTTTTGTTTTCAATTTCTCCTTTACTCAATACAACAGATGTTCAAAATAAGCCAATCACTGACTTAATATCTTAGTGCTTATTTCCCCTGTCCATCTTCCCTTACATCCAGGCAAATTTTCCAGTAAGCATTGGTATTAATTTTCATACTCCGATAGAACTCCCTACCTTTAAACTGGCCCAAACAATAACATTAATCTCACACTGTTAGTGCTAACTGGACTGGAAAATCTATGCCAGGATAAACATGATTAAATATCATACATCAAAAGAGCAATACATTGCAGGAATAGTCATTTAGGCACGTGGACAGCAATGTAAATTTAGTCAAACATCTCAGTAAATGCCCATAATGTAAAAAAAACACATTAAAGAGATAATGAAGTAATGTCACAGTGTGTTATTCATATGGAGACAATGAAAACGGAAAACTCACCATATTCCGAAATCCAGTTCCAAATTCAACAAGCAATCAAAGGTATTTCCAAAACTACAATCGATCCAATATGCTCACGACGGCCACAAAAAGTAAGCAAGCGGTTGTATAAAAATCCCGTATATCCAATTTGTATCAGCCATTGTGTGGCGTGTGTATGCCATCAAAGGTAGAGTGCATGTATACCTCTCTGTCTATGTTATACTAGCTACGGTGGCTTGCAGCACTGTGCAGGGTATAGGCATATTTGACGACGGGCATAAACGTAATCCAAGACAGTAGTGTATACTGTGGAGGGGCTGTGCTGCATGCTATAGCCTGTTTAATGTGACTTGAGGCACACGATGGGAAAGTGGATGTTGTTGAAGTATAATTAAGATTGGCCAGTTCAATTGCTTTATTGTCTTACATCGTATTGGCAAGGATATTTTTGTGCTTTGATAAGTGTCTGCTTCAATTACAAGGTTAGCTGTGAAAATCAACGGCTATACGGAAGCATACTCTGGGCGGCCAGGGAAAGTTGCCCTACTTGGATTGAAATATGTGGGTCTCACTGGAACCAATAGATGGTAGGGGCCGACCCAATATTATGGTACTTTAATTAAAATTGCCGTTCCAATGGCAAATTTGCGTAAAATGCATCCTACATGCACATTTCTAAAAGATTACAATGTTTTGCCTTTGTCATTTGGTTCTGGGGACGTATCAAGTCGTAAAACAAACGTAGTTGGTCTTCATTTAGTTTTTGTTTTTTTCAGTTTCTACACACTTTCACTTGATGTCAAAAATCAGCGAAGATAAATTTACAGATTTTCTGAATTGACATAAACAAGAAGCACACAACTGTTAATAACGTACGAAATCTGTTTTATTGCAATTACATAACTGCGCAATAAGGTGACTCAGAGATTCCCATGAGGGCTCACTCATTTTTCAAACAAGTTTTGTTTTTTTTAATTTGCATATTTAATTCTTGTCATATACTAATCACGGTGTGAAATAACTAAGCTCAAATCGAAGTGTTTTAATATAGAAAATCACAACTTTGTTATAATATTCTGTATCCGGAAATGTATTTGTATACACGGCACTGTTATACTGTGCATACATGTTTACTGCATGAAAACGGAAAAATCTGATTCATCTCAAACTTTGGAATTAAGCATTTTAAGACGATCTTTACTTTCAGATGGACTATTTTTTAATTATACACCAAAAAAAATTATATTTCGAAAATCTCGGAATCTGCCTTTAATAGGATGAGAAAGCAATTTACCACCCATGTTGAAGCTGGTCTTTGGTTGATGGCAGGAATATGGAAATAGAAGGAATTCCCAATATTCAATGGCATATATGGTATATGACAGAGATGTAACCTAGAAGAGTTGTTCCCATTCCTGAAATCAAAGTTTAACCGACAGGCAGGTCAAATTTTAGCCTATCATCCAGACGAAGCTCCACGGAACGTATTTTTTAGGCAATTTTTAGGTTACCAAGACCCCCTCTCCAAATACAATTGGTACTTAAAACTTCGTTTTTGATGCAGTTATTACCTTTATCATTAACAATTTGATCTCAGAAATTGATAAAAAAATGTTTAAAATTTTTTTTTAATTCCAGATTTTTTTATATTTATGGCCAAAAAAAGCCGGAATTCCATAAATTCCAGAAAAGTTACTCAATGTATATATAGAAATGATCTTGATAGTGACAATGCTTTGACATGGGGGGGGGGGGTGAAGAAGGGAGAGAATGGGGGTTCATCCTCTATGTAGACTCATGAAATTAGCATAGCATGAAATCGTCTTTAGAGGATCAAAGGATTACAAGGATGTACATGCTTTATCCTAAAACGCAGTTTACTCTAGTTATACTCATGAAAGCTTACACCAAGGACCAGACCAGAATGGATACATACCTCCACTTTAAGCATGGGGATGATCAATTTCATCTCCTCCCAGTTTGTAGTAATGCCAAGAAAAATAATGTGCAATTCACTTTGAAAAAAATAATTGAAAATGGACAAATTATTTGCAATATATTTACTCCTTATAAAATTCGTCACAACTCAGTGTTTTTTGTGGCTGGCCTACAGAAAATGGCTTACTTTTCCCTATAATGTTAATTTTTTAACAACAATCCTAGATTTCAAGAGGTTTCTCAACCAGGACTCAGGGTTCTCAAAACCCGGGGGTACCTGGCATAATAAAGGTGGATCATTTTTTCATGAGACATCCTTGAAATGGGTCTTTTTAAGAGAAATCCTTAGACATATGTCCCATTTCACCAAACTGATCAAAATAATGGTTTAAAAGCAAATTTTTCTGGGCTCTAATGCAAGCCCCCCAGAACAATTTTTGAAAATGCAGCAAGATCCGTAGAAATTGGCCATGTTCTAACCAAATTGACCCTTTGGAAATGGGATAGGGTTTCGAGTCATCCAGCAGCAGCCCAACCAAACCAAATCCGAGTACCCCTCCCCCAGGGGTCAAACAGACTGGATTGGAGCTCCACAGCTGCAGATCAACCCAATTTCAGCCCTCCACTTCAAGAACTGTCCACTCCTAATTGAACAGACTAAAGATGCAATAACGTAATGTTCCATTAGAGGTAGGTTAAGCATGGGCAGAGTTACGCTGCTATATAGCCATTACGACGTATCAATTTAATTCTCAACGTGGGTTGCTATGATTACCTAATTCACTTACTTAAAAAACATCTCCTTTTCAAGTTACTGCCACTAAAACACAAATTAATTTAGGCAAAAATGTTTGTGCCAGAAGGTGCCTAACAACCAAATGCAAAATGCAGTTTTTACTTTTTTTTAGAACTTTCCCTCAGAATTATCTCAAATCACCCAAATCAATTAGGTCAAAAACAGTTGCCTCACCAATTTACTGTAAACATTATTAGAACACAAAAATATTGATTTGGGATCATTTTTATGTTCAGAATGAACTTTTACATTCCCAAGGACATTGAGGCAACCATAAAAATTTCTCAGTCATTAAAACTAGAATTTAGTGGTCTCGCTTTTGCGAGCTCACTATATTCACAGAATATAAGTGTGGGACGCTTTACCTTCATAGTACCTGGTCTGTTCTGGATCAGATATGCAAATGAGCTCAGTAATATGCATATATTATCATCAAAACAGTTTGCATGAATAATACTTTTGGTCACCACTACCCATACATCCAAATGTCATCAATCCGACTTTGCATTCTGGTCAAGGTCTACTTTTTTGTTATTAACCCAATCAGATGAATATGCAATGAGGCTCATTAATATGCATAACTTATATACATAAACAGTTTGCATGAAAAATAATGTGTCCACTCTACCATTCACCAAAGTCATCCAAAAATCAGAAATGCGTTCTGGTCAATGGTTCACTTTTTTGTTATTAGCCAATCAGAATGAATACTGCAAATGAGCTTATTAATATACATGTATACCATCAACAGTTTACATGAGAATGGTTGTGTCCACCATACCAAATACCAAGTTCCAACAAAATAGGGCTGTGTGTTTTGGTCAAGTTTCACGTTAAATGGCCTCAAAAATACAAAATGTGCACAGTCTACTGTAAACAAATTGTTCTTTTTGCCTTAGCATTGGTGTTACTCAGCTTCTCAAAAGACAATGTAATGTTGCAAATTTGACAGACATTTGCATGTTGATATACCAATCTAATTCAAAATTACCTCTGCACCTTATGTACCAATACAGATACTAATATAACTACATAATCAGAGCTGACTGTATATGCAAAGCTGCCGGCATGGAGGGCTCCGATTCCTAGTTCCCCCATATAGTGCCACTTAATTGCAGGCACCGTGGATATAGGAAAACACAAACGAGTATAAAGTTGCTATTAGGATGAGGTGCGGTCGAGGTGATTCAACCATTACACCAGAGGGGTCCTATTACAAGAATACTAAAACCCATAAATTAGTGGTTGCTGTTGATTGCAAAAATAGCATCAATCACTATTATTAAGACCTTAGTTTATCGTTGAGGTGTAATGGTTCTATGTAAGTAATGATTTTTGACTGTGGATTTGTTCATGAGCTGTACATTAAATGGGTGATGCTTCAATGTATGATGTACTGAAGTCATGAACCTGTTACCTGCATTCCAGAACAGGTTTTTAAGACGAAGCCATGAGCGAGTTACCCCTAAGTACAAATAACAAGCAAGATTGATATAATATAATACATCATTTGCCTCCTGCTATGGTACCCTGCATGGTATGGGGAATTGAACTTAACTGGGGGCATCAGCCAATACATCCTTATCTTTAGATATTTTAACCATAACCATGAAATCTTGAACAAAATGTGTAATAAGTTATCAAACAATATATTTTCATTCTAAAAGTACTGTTCCAGTGTAATTGTTTCTGTTTATTTTTTTGCTACAACTAATAGTAAAAAATGTGCTTTGAACAAATTAGTGTGAGTTCCATGTTTCAAAATTTAAACAGTGTTCCTGACTGGATGGTCTGACTCATGTGACCACCCATGTTAAATGATGGCTCAATTTTGACTTACAGGTAATTTGGACTGCTGCCACATTAAATGAGGTTGGCTCCTGTTGCGTGACTTTCACAGCAAGTTTGAACCCTCCAGCCATAGTTGCACTATCAAATTCCACAAAATTAAGGAATCATTCTGAATGCTAGTAAAATGTGCATTACCGTTTACATAATTCACAACCTCGTTCCCGGGCAGGGTATGGAGTAAAATTATACTTTAATATGCTTGCTGCATACCCTTAAGAACCTGATAAAGTCATATCAACCAAACATTGTGCATTAATTTAGAGTGCTTCTCGAACGACACGGCTTATCTGTAATATATTTCTATCCTCTGAGTGTAGAGGATTAGTTCTAAGAGTTTGTATAATAATGTGATCTGTATTTTTATATAATTCAATTGCAATGTAATTTGTTGTTATAAACAGGGCCCTTTTGGATAGCAGTTTTTAAACTGATTAGCTACCTGTATAATATGACGGCTAAAAAAAGTGAAATAATAATATTCATATCATTTCAACCCAATTTAGTATACCTGGAATCTGTAAGAGATAGATCCTTAATATGAAATATTCATCATTAGTCTCCGCAATCTACTTTCTACAACCTATTCAGAACAGCCTTTTTGTACAAACTAAAAATACAGTGTTCCATAGAACACTTGTGTCATCTGCCATCTTGGTTTGTGAATGGGGTCAAAGGTCACATGGGGTATAAGAGGTCAATCTGTGTACACCCCATGTGAGTCTTGGGCCAATGGTTCTTATGACTATGCGGTGAATTGATCAATGGGTAAAAAAGTAGGAGTCCAATTAGTGAAGGATAAGCTGACTACAGATAATCTATATCTTGATTATCATTGTAAATTGTTTCATTTCTAATCAATGTGATTTTCAACTGATCATCAAACCAATACCCTCAGTTTATCAATCAAACTAGGATTGAGCAGTCAGTCGACTGACCATCACTCCTTTGTAAGAATCAAAGGTATAATTTAATAAGTCTAAATTAATATCTAGAAGGAAAGCAAGGAGCATCAACTACTTTCTTCAGGGACTTGAGGAAAAACTCCACTTGCCTCTGTCCATAGAGCATGAACCAATACAACAAGCCAGACTTCAATATCCTCACATCGCCCACGGCATCCTGATAGCGAGAGCAGCACACAACAAAGACGACAATGGTTAATTAGCATTACTGGAATTGGACAAGGCGCTTGTACAAACGTGTGATAAATGGGAAGAGATGTCCGGTTTTTCTTTTGATCCAAATTAACAGATTGAGTTTGAGATTGTAGTCTACGTATAGAAGTCACAAATACACACATCTCTGTTCTCTTTATTAGTTTTATTAAATCATCAACAGGTTACTTTATTAGTGGGTGCTTTGGTTAATATGGGGACGGGGGGCGTCTCAAGTTTGGTTTGGGTAGGGACATTCCTCAGAGAGTCTGGAATAGCACCCACAGCAAAACAAATTTTGCACAAAAAAAGGGAGCCACAGCTATAACGAGAGTGCAAATTTGGCCAAGTTAACCAAATTTGCCATTTTCCTCCAACAATTTGGACATTTTAAGCAGATTTTGATAATTTTGGCTTCAGATTAGAAAGAGGCTAATTTTCTGAAAATCTCAGAAAATTTGGCTTTCGATTAAGAAAATGTGACTAATTTTCAACATATTTGAGAACATTTGCGAAAAAACGGCCCCCATGCTATACCAAAATTGGCATGAGAAAAGGCTGAAAATTAAGACCGATTCTAGGCTATCCGTACCCGGTCATTGTATTGAGAACCCCCCTGGGATATGGGTTCCAAGATGATTATAGGGTAGATTATGGATATGCTACAACAAAACCTTAAAAAATTCAATTTTATGAAGCTAACAAAAAATAACCCATGTGCTTTGTGTCGGTTATGATATTGCACACACTTTGGTAATGCACCTGCACAACAATATTTGCCTCAATAAGTTGAAATACAAAAAACGCATTCAATTTTTTGCCCTCTAAGGGGATACTTCCAGATAAATATCCAAGTGAATTCACCTGTACAAAGCGATTTAGAAATCTTTTATCTCCATCTCGTACATTCAATTGAGATGCCCTGAAGATTAAATTGAAATTATTCAAAGTGAAGGTTTTGAGGCTATCATGCATGTTCAAGGACTGTTTTCATCTTCTCATTTTTTTTTTTTTTCCAACTATAAAATGTGCAAACTTATTTCATATCCTAAGGTAGGTTATCGGCTACGGCTTCGTGCCCAGTCTTGTTGAATCTCATGAAATGTTGGTATTGGTGAAAGACAACATGTGTGCCAAGTTATAATTTTTTTCCAAAAGGTGTTTGAGAGATATGTCACGTAATGCGTTTTCAAATTCTCATAGGACTTGTACAGGGGCTGATTTTGGCAGTACAGAAAAAATGGCCAAAAGGGGTAATTTTGTTGAAAAACTACACATTTATTTCAATTCTTCTCAGGAATGATGAGTTATAAGATTGGCGTTTTTTTAATGGGTAAAGAAAATATCAAAAATCCATTTACAATTTTTTATTTTTGGTTTTATGTGTGGTAATCAAAGAACGAAGAACTGGTGTCGCAACAACACTTTTTTGTTTAAGTATTTCTAGAAAGACTGATTACTGAAGTATCCATTTTCAGAATTTTCCTAGAAGAAACTACCACTCCTATGGTGATGAATAGGTGGTCATTGAAAGGAAATCAAATTTTAGAAAATTCTCACGTTAGATTTTGCAGATTGGAGTTTTTCTAATTTGAAATAATGTGTTTTAATGTTCCTAAATTATTTTTCCCTAAATTGTTTTTATAAAGAATTAAATACTTGATCCAAAAGTCCAACATGAGATTTTAGGTATTTTGTTTATACACACTTCCCACAAGTTTCAGCTTACAATCACCTTCCATTTAGGCTGAGAAAAATTATTTATTGTAAATTAGGAATTTTTAAAAAATAAATAAAAACACAAAACAATCGCACTGTCTCGAAACTGCAAAAATATGTGAGGAAAGTTCAATCCGTACCATAGTCAAGTTTGGGCTAAATTGATACAGGGGTTGTGACTTTTATGTCATTCTTCTTTAACACCATTTTTTCCGATGATCCTACCTTAAAGGGACATAATAAAGCTGAAAAAATTGACATAATGAAAAGTACCCTTACTTACATCACTTCCACAATTTGGATGTTTACATTCGTAAAACAGGACGAGTTCCGGGGGGGGGGGGGGGGGAGTTGGTGGCAATTTCTGGAACGAAAAGCAAGGTGTTCACATCCCTGACAGAATTTACAGTGTATCTATCCCCGCATGTTTGGTGACACACGTCAAAAAGCATTCAGACGGGATTCAACATTGTACTTAGGCTTGTAGTAAGATTTGATCTGGCAAGTGAAAGATGTGAGCGGATTACACATATACAATAGCATGGTTTGTGCCTCCTCGCCCATTTACAGAATGTTAAACATCCAAATTGTTTTTGTGGAAGTGATTTCAGTAAGGGTCCTTTTCATTATGTTCATTTTTTCATTCCATTTGTCCCTTTAAGTTTTCCACATAGGGGTGCACAGATTCTGGCTAAGTCGTCACAGGAAGTAAGATTCTGGTTAAGTCGTCAACATGGAGTATAGAGTCTGGTTAAGTCTTCAACAGGGGAGTATAGATTCTGGTTAAGTCTTCAACAGGGAGTACAGATTCTGGTTAAGCTTCAACAAGAGTATAGAGTCTGGTTAAGTCTTCAACAGGGAGTACAGATTCTGGTTAAGTCTTCAACGGGAGGATGATTCCGGTTAAGTCCTTCAACATGGAGTATAGAGTCTGGTTAAGTCTTCAACAGGGGAGTATAGATTCTGGTTAAGTCTTCAACAGGGGAGTATAGATCTGGTTAAGTCTTTCACAGATGGAGTATAGAGTCTGGTTAAGTCTTCAACAGGGGAGTATAGATTCTGGTTAGTCTTCAACAGGGGAGTATAGATTCTGGTTAAGTCTCGACCGGGAGCATAGATTCTGGTAGTCTCACAGGTACATTAATTTTGGTTAAGTCTTCAACAGGGGAGTATAGATTGTGGTTAAGTCCTTCCCCGGGGGAGTATGGATTCTGGTTAAGTCTTCAACAGGGGAGTATAGATTCTGGTTAATCTTCATGATTAGAGATTCAAAATAGAACAGCCCTAACTCTACTTTCCACCACAGAGGATAATGAGGGAGTATGTGGTTCAAATGGAAATATCCGTAGTTTTTTTTCTTGGTAAAAAAAATTAAATCGGGAAATAGAGTTTGATAAGTATAATTTGTTTCCATTTCTAGGAAGCTATGAATTTCACTCTGTGCAATTCTATTCACAATGTGTAACTATTAATATTATTTCTAACTCAAAATTTTGCTGCTTATTCAAATTATGTTTCCAAATCAGGATTTTTTTACCCACCCTTTACTTTCCAAGCATTTACCAAATATATTAAATAATTGCATGAAACAATGGCAGAGCCAGATTTGTGTTTTTATTGCAATGTGTGATTAATTTAATAAAGCTCACACCAGCAACAGTTAAGAAGCATTCATAAAAATTTCACCAACCCACGTGCCTCGATTCTGAACAAAAAATACATGCAGTTCAGGGGCCATCAATTTTAAATGATAAATGCTCAGGCAATGTGTACGATGATGTGCTATAATAATTTTAAAATGCTTTAACTTGTATTTATTACTCTCAATTCCAGAAGAAAAAAAAATTATTGATGTGAAATCATACAGAAAGCAAATTGTATTTTGGTTTAGTAGTAAAACATATCTTGAAACAGCCCTTTATACAATCTGAGTGTCAAAGGTTTCTGTCATAGAAAAACACACTTAAAGAGACATGAGATTTCCAGGAAGAAGCACCCCCAATTTTTCTGGAAACCCAGTTTTTTTACATATTTGGAATGCTTACCAATGTATTAGATCACACATGAAGTGAATAAGCCAAATACGCCGTCTTTATGTAATAAGATGATGATTTAGTACTTTCTGTCGTGCACGACAGAAAGTCAAAGCATGTTTTTTTATGGGGACGATTGCGATAACAGGCAAGTTCAAAACAAGGTTTGTGGTTTTCTTTTGTACTTGTTTGTTCAATAAACTGCGCACATTCTCGGTAGGTGGTCTACGACCGATCCATTGAAAATTGAGAGAAATTTGTATCCTCAAAAAATCTCCTCCTGTCACTTTAAATATGACAGGTTTTTCTTTACTGGTTTGCATCTAGCAATCTTTACCACACTTAAATATGTATGGATTTTTAGACGCGAGATAATGTATGCACTTTAGACATAGCTATAACCTACCTATCAATATGTGTAAAATTATAATTTTCCTTTTTTATTGTAAAATGTCATGATATCCTCTTAAATTACATTTTAAAGATCAATATTTACAAATGATAATTTATCTTTCTGGTTAAAATGTCACTATATACTGTAAAAACAGAACTTTGACTTAAAGGTGCTTGTTTGTTCCAATTGTTTTGGGGACCATCCTGATTTAACCAGAAGTTATATCAATTTTGATATCAGATGAAAGGCCTTATGTTTCTCATTATCCACCTGAAATTTCAGCTTCCAAATCCATTTCTTTCCCAAGATACTGACAAAAAACTGCCGTATTAATGGTTAACCATCAATATTATCACAGTAGTGAATAGGGTGTTGCACTATGCATTATCGTGTGTAGCATCAAAACCGCACGTTTGTTTCCCATGGTAATTGTTGGTCAGCATACACAAGTGTCAGGCTCCCATATCAAGTAGAAAACACGATAGACAAAAATCAGAACAAGCACCTTTAACACTATATTCCCTTTTCTTTTAAATGTCACAATGTCCCAAAAATAGAAAGTATAAGTACAATCTCTGTATCATGTGCTTTATTCTGTTAACAGAATAAAGCACATGATACAAAGTAGGTGTGAAGGGTATAATGTAATTATGTCAAATAGAATTCACAATTTACACAATTTACAATTCCTGTGCCCCAAATGTATTCATAATTTCCTACCAATCGATAATTTACGCACAATATTTTGTTACGACTGAATAAGCTGTGAAACACAAGCACGATGCAATTTTCCTCCACACAATCAAATCTCGTTCTGACACATTTAACACAAATTTGTATTTATATGGATGGCATGATGCTTGGTAAGGAAATAACAGGTCAAGTGGGTAGTGTCTCTGTTATTAAAAGAAATAATTGTAATCAGCATCAAAGAAAAAAGGGTACTACTCAAAATACCATTTTTTTCTTCTATCATGCAAAGTCTTTTTTTTACAACTAATGAATCCAAGCGAGTCTGTCATGGTTAGCTGATGATCACGATTATCTTCAAAACCTAGCTAATTCAGGCATCATCTGCTGTCGAAGCAGGTAAAAATCTATGGTTCCATTAGCATTTCATCATTGACAATGCTCCTACCAAAATTTATTAAAGGGGTACTACCCTATCTCCAGCCTTGACCCTACCACTCACACCGGGGGCCACTTGTATTTGAAGGTGGATATGATGCGTGAACACGGACTTTCATAATGCACCCTAAACACGTATTTTCACCGACTAAAAAACAAGCTAAAACATACCCTAAACAAGTATTTTTAGTTGTTTATGATACCCTCAACAAGTACGCAGTGCATTGAATCGTAAATATACCCTTTATTATCTTGCTTTGCTTTACTTCCCAAGTTCCGATTACAATATTTGGATGATTTTGATCCCTGCTTAATGAGATATAACATGACAATTTCAGGGTTAAGAAAAAACATACCCTTTTTTCCATATTTGCTGTTTTTGACACCCTAAACGATGTACGCGCGTACATCGCCTGTTGGAAAAAAGACACCCTTTTTACGCGTTTTCTTGTTCACGCATCATATCCACCTTTTAACACAAGTGGCCCCCCGGGCACTCACACCATCAAACTAAAGATTTTTCGGTATCATTAGGGGAGCATTTTCAGTGTACAACATAATACAATGGTATAGCCAAGTAAGATACATTTCCAATGTTAACATTTCAGCAAATAAAAATATCATTGGAAATTATTTATAAAACAATTGTTGGTCTCAGTGCAATGCAATACATTTTCATTTTGCATGTGATGCTCTAAGAAGAAGAATGATGCTTATAGCAAAAAATGTTTTTCATTTTGAATTGTGGGTTCGTGAAAAAAATTAACAATGCGCAATACTTGTGAAAAATGGCTAAGGAATATAAATGATTGTTGAATTGGTCATCTGTACCCTTAGCACTAGTCAGTGCAGAATTTCCTCTCATGAACGAAATCAAATCTTTCTCTTCTGGTTTGCACTAGAGGGTGTATTGAGTCCATCCCACAATGCACCAGTTTTGGACATTTTTACTTCAATAAGGTCATGTGATCCCACAAAAATCATATTCTTAATGGGGCATTCCGTGATCCACAACCTCATCCCCCGACTTACCTCAAAGTTGAGATTTTTATATCATTTGAACCGTTAGCCTTTAAGTAATCCAAGTATATC
This sequence comes from Ophioderma brevispina, assembly GCA_023653785.1. Taxonomy (NCBI): domain Eukaryota; kingdom Metazoa; phylum Echinodermata; class Ophiuroidea; order Amphilepidida; family Ophiodermatidae; genus Ophioderma; species Ophioderma brevispina. The sequence goes on along the minus strand of JAMKCH010024910.1, from coordinate 1,545 downwards.
TATCTTACATGCAAATTAAGTTGCATCTGTAAGAAATTCCCAATTTTGTATTTTTACAGCACAGAAATTTCAGCACAGTAGCATATGGGACTGTGGGAAACAAGCAATTATGCATAACACAAAACCTCAAGATCAGAATCAACTAAAATTTTGTGAATAAATTTTTCTCAAGGATATATAGTGAACCATGAATAAAATAGAAGGTGCTAGAATCACCAAAAGCACCTTTAACACATAAAAACCCTGACTTTTACACTCACTTTAGCCCACAAGGTGCTAGTACTTACAGATTTTTTTCATGATCATGAAATATCTTGTGGTTCTTAAAGGCTTCTCAAACACTTTTTAACGCTAAGTACCAACATGTGTTTAGTACAGTATAGTATATGCACATTGCAATGCATTGTGGGATTGTTTCAAAACACTTTCTGCAGCTTATCAGTGTAGAATGAAATCAAATCTTTCTGTTCTGGTTTGTACATTTCATAGAAGTGCATGGATGTATTGCTCTAGAAGGAACCCATAATTATGTCCTCTTTGCTGCATATTGTTACATCAAGGGCACTTGAGAACCATTTCCTTAGCTGCCTCATACTATACGTTGAATTGAAGAATTTGTACCTGTTTCGGTAATTTAAGAATTTGTACCTGCTTCGGTAATTTTCTCAAAGTACATGTGGACAAATCTATGAAACTGGCACAACACTGGCGCTTATCGAATGGATTGCCAACAAACAAGCCTACTACCACAAGATGGGAGCCAATTTTCTTGACAGGAATATCTTGTATGGTAGCCATTTAATTAATGTACCGCGACCAAGCCGAGAAAAATTGTCGGAGACAACAAACAAACAATCAGCAAAGTGACTGTGCCAAAAGGGATGTTGCCACTTTTGCAGATAAGAACTGGATGATAAATTAAGATATTGCATTTCTGTGTCCAAAAGTAGTACTGCGCATGGGAACACATTGGTTCAAAACTGGTGGCTCCACGTTAGTACATTAAAATTAGTTCTATTCCATAAATGTTTTATAAAAATAAACAAAATATTGCACATGTGTATACATGTGCAAGCGTGTGCAAGCGTATGCATGTGTGCAAGTGTATATGCATGGGCACAAGTGTATCATAAAGTTATTTCTTCCACAGTAGTAAGATTTTTGGATAATCCTTTAGTAAGCATATGACATTTCCTTAATTTTGATGGTAATTTCCTATGAGCAGTATTCCCCATCCTTAACTTCCTGCAAGCTGGTGTGTGTGTGTGTGTATGCATGCATGCATATGTGCATATGTGTGTGTGTGTGTGTGTGTGTGTATGTGTGCATGCATATGTGTGTGTCAGGCCTTGTCTTTTAAAAATGCTTACTGTGCTAAAAATCAGAGCATCAATGATGCAGTAGCCTATAATATGATGCCATTCAAAGACAACAACATCATCCTTTAAAGTACCTTTATATATTATTTATAATAGAAAATGGCACATTAATACAATTTTGTTTATGACTGGGTAAAAAAAATTAGCAATTCAGAAAATAGATTTG
>JAMKCH010024909.1:0-22238 GCA_023653785.1 Ophioderma brevispina | reverse complement strand
ACACAAAATATTATTATTTATAAACTACCAAGAAGTTACGACCTTCCATTTAACCATGCGATAAACAATTTTATGCAGATATATCAAAACAAATGTTTTAAATGTGAGAAAGATACATTCCTTTCCCATTTACAGTGTATTTGAACATTTAGAATGTTCTAGAAACTCAAATAATAATAATTATATGGGGTAAGGAGGAAAGCATTTAGAACATTAAGGATTGTTGAGAACTTACTAGAATAGTCTACAAGTTTAGTGAAGTCTCTATTTACAGAGGTGATGTAATCTGTAAACTTTTCTTTTGAGTAAGCTTCCAAAAGAAGAGTAAGGTGTGATTTTAGAGTGATCTTTTGTTTTTGCTTGAGGTTTGTCTGAAGTTAGCTTGAGAAGAAAGGTTAGTTCTAGACCGGGAGTTTGCATCGACCAAGAAAATAGCCAAGATTGACTAATAATTATGTTAATAAATCTACATTTAAGCAGAATTCAACTTGCAGTTGTGAAGTGTGTAATTACTTTGATGTCAAGGAGGGATATTCTGTGCGGGTTGAGAATAGGAATTCATGACATTAATCAAAACAATTTAATGCAATGTTTGGTTTCCAACGTTTTCCAGACAGATAAAATATACATCAACATTTGGTGTACAACCTTTGATAAACAACGTTGTACAGCAAACAGGATAAAACAAAACAAATATACCAAACAAAATCAAAACACCAAAACAAGTACGACAAGCAGACAATCGGAAAACAAGCACAAACGCAACAAAAACCTCAAAACAAAAAAGACATAGCAAAACAAACCCCACCCCCCAAAAAAAAATGTGCTCGCAGACTCACGAATATAGCTGTGGAATAGAATGACTGGATTACAACTGGTCCCAAAATCAAAATATCTTCATAGACACTTAAATAGGCAATGCATTGTGCACCAAGTGTAATACAGTGTGAGTCAATAAAAACCCTACATTCAGAATAAAAAAAAAAAATAATCAAAATAGTTAAGAATTATTTTTGCTCAAAAATTTGCTTTGGTTATAAAGAGAGATAAACAGGCTTTTAGAAAACGTTTATTTAGTGTCATTTGAACTCTGGAGGAAGAAGTTATGCCTATTTTGTTAAGAGACTTAAAAATCCTCTTTGGCCGATTTTGAGCCAAACAAAGATGCATCGTTTACATAGAGTAACATGGTCATCAGCGGTGATTTGAGTACAAACAGTTAACACCGAGTTATTGTTAAACAATAGAAGGCGGGAGAATGATTACAAGATTATAAAATTAATATTCCGGAGATTAAGATTACAAAAGAAATTGCTGAGTGAAAAAAAAATCAATTTCCCAAATAAGAAAGTCAAGATAGCTGGAGTAAGACTACAGTTTACTTTGGATAAGCAAGATTTCATGGTTTTAATATACAACAAAACTTGGGAGCCAAAGTGAAACCATAGAATGTTTTGTATTCAGCTTGAAAAACAGTGCAGTATTTAAGTTTTAATTCCAATTTATTCACAGTAAACTTCAGTTTTAGTTCTTCTCGCAATTTAAGGACACTGGGTATACTGTATGTTTATGAACTGAGACATCGATATGGAGTGATTTTCAATAACTGTCTCTTTATGATTGAATAATGGTAATTTAATTTGTTGAAGATATTTTACCTATAATTATGTTTCACAATAGACCGTTTTATTCAAACTGATATGAGTTTGTCAAGAAGAAATCCATACCAACTGAAATTGCATGTGTGAATTATTTTTACTATATGAACTGCTATAATGGGTTATGGTTTACGTCGGCATGGTCGTGTAAGTCTCTCTGCATTTATTGGCTAAAAATGGCCAAACAGAATTTTTAGGTCTCTCCGCAAAATTGACATAGTTTCTGAATTCCAAGTCCGAAAGACACCAAATAAAAATCTTCTGATAGCCTGTTTATCCCTCTAAACAACCAAAGCAAACATTTAAGCAAAAATAACGTTCAACCTTTCAAGAAAAAAAATCTTTCCTGAAAGTAGTAGTACGTCAGCCACTTTGAAAAAGGGCTCTAGTTTTCGAGTTAGGGTAGATGGTCGAGTAGAAAAATGCCGATGGTACCAGGTGTTAGGGACATATGTGTGGATCATCACCTGGGTGGATGCAGAAATCAGAAGTGGTGCAATTATTTTTTATGGGCCAAAAAAGGTCAAAATTTACCAAATTAGGTAAAAATCATAGAATGGCGATTTATTTATTGAGACTTCATATTGAAATGTATTACTAATAAAATTCCCCACTATATAGCTGTAGATTCAAGAAAAATTTGAATGTTGGAATCTGGGGTTAATTTTGACCCCAGAAAGGACCAAAAAGAGGTCAAAATGGACCCAAATAAGGTACAAATCATAGAATGATGATTCCAACTTCATATTAATGTAATAGTTTTTAATTTCCCCACTATATTGCTGTAGATTCAAGACGAATTTGAATGTTGGAATCTGGGGTTATTTTTTACCCCAAAAAGGGCCCAAAAGGAGTCAAAGTTGACCCAAATATGTTAAAAGTCATAGAATGGTGATGTATTATTCCATCTTAATTTTAAAATGTAACAGTTCATTTGCCTCACTATATAGCTGTAGATTGAAGAATTTGAATGTTGGAATCTGGGATTATTTCTGACCCCAGAAATGGCAAAAAAGAGGTCAAAATTGACCCAAATTAGGTAAAAATCATAGAATGGTGATTTATTTATTTTGACTTCATATTGAAATGTACTATTTAATTCCCCCACTATATAGCTGTAGATTCAAGAAGAATTTGAATGTTGGAATCTGGGGCCAAAAAGGGGTAACAATTGACACAAATATAAAAATCATAAAATGGTGATGTATTTATTCCATCTTAATTTTAAAATCTAATAGTACATAGTTCATTTGCCCATAGCTGTAGATTGATGAATTTGAATATAAACCTCAGAAATGGCCAAAAGGTTAAAAAATGACTTAAAATGGGTAAAAACAAGGAAAATTGTATTTGGTATGCATATATTTCAATAATGCATATATAATTAAGACAGTAATTTCAATAATCAATTGCCAATTTAAAACCTTTATTCACTTTTATCAGTAGTGACATCCAAAATTGAACACTTTGGATAATAATGGCCAATATCTGCAGCCTGGCTCTGCTAAAATTGGTAATAATGCACAATATCGGGCTTGTAACAAGGGGAGGGGCGGTGGGGGCTGACGCTCCCATTCCAAAAAGTCCCATAACCCCTAAAAGGCCAAACATAGATTTTGCGAGCGAAAATATGTAGGTAAAAAGTCCACTTTTGCCAGATTTGCCCCCATTTGTAATTTTGGGGGACCAAATTTGCCCCTTGTAATTTTTTGGGGAAGTCCCCTTTTGAAAAAAATTGCCCCTCTCCTAATTTCCTTTTACTGACATTCGCAATGAAAAACTTTGAAAAGGGACAACCCAAATTGGTCAAAATTTAACCCACTATGCCACAATTGCAGTATTTTTTCCTGAAACTAGGTAAAAACAATCAAGTAGGAGAGAGACAGTTAGTCTGTCAGAATGAAAGCTATCCTAAAATGTTGTTAAATCTGATCTTTTGGTTTATTTCTGCCCAGAAATTATCACAACTGTTTTATTATTATGGTTAAGTATAATATGAAAGTCTGTTGTCTCCAGAGCAACTAAGAATGCCTTCTACAGGCCTGTGTGGAAAACATCTTACTGTATGGTGCAGAAACATTGACAATGAAGGGGGAGCTGCAGGACTTTTTAAGTGGCACTTATACCAGGCAACTCATGCCAGTTGAAAATATCTCCTGGAAAAAACATCCTACCGAATATCAGATCTATGGTGAAATACCTCCTATTACCACAATTGTGGCACAGAATAGAGCACAGTTCGGTGGGCATTGCTTTCAAGTCAAGGACCAAATCAGACCTTTATTCTGTGGAGTCTTCCATGTCCAAGTAGAGGTAGCAGATCACTAACCTACTCTGATATGCTATGCAGCAGAGATACCAGCTTTACTTTGAAGTGGGAGCAGCAATACATGATAACGACGTTTTGCAAAGACGTACGCCACAGATTTCGACAAAAGTCATAAGATTATTGTCCACCTTTGCCAACATGGCAATCGTTTCGTCAATTGATTCAAATCTATGTGGTTGCCAGCTGACAAAAAGTGCAAACATTCGTCTATTCTAGTTGCTTCTCAAAGATTAACTTCCACAGTATAACTGCGCAATTGATAGCTTTTAATTCACACTCTTTTGGGGTCTATTTTGACCTCTTTTTGGCCCTTTCTAGGGTCAATTTTGGAGTCAAATTGATTAAAGATCCACTCTGTAAGGCCAAGTAAAAAAACAAACCAGTTGATCGTCCCCACCAGCTCCGATTTGGACGCCGCACTGATTTTGTTATTTCTTTTTTTAAAAAAAAGCAACAACACCACCAAAAAGAAGGCTAAAAAGGGGGGAAATGAAGTTAACAACAAATATCGGAGCACTATTGAACTCTCATACCTATTATAAAGAGTAGCCTTCATTTTGTTGAGCAATTTCTACAACCTTCTTACATACTACTATTTCCACAACGCAAACGCAATCTTCAAATATATCATGGTGGCCATCTTAGACATGGCGGCCATCTTTGAAAAAAATAATAAAATAACAAATAATAAAGGCCTCCCTCACCAACTTTTTCAAAAGTAACTGTTTTATTTTTTTTACTTGGCCTTAAATAGCCTCGTCCCCGGGATCAACAGATTTTACAGGAAGTAATCAGAATATAATAGTGGTGTCTGTGGAAAGGTACCTTTTTGTCTCATTTACTCTGTGAAATCGTAGGACTTAAAATATTTAACTTAGATATTATTAGATATAACTTAGATAGAATTTATTATTTATACGGTATTCTAGGAGGCTTCATAAATCACGTTTTTAGTCCTCATATCAAAACTGGTTGATGAAATGATACGGGCAAGATATTTAACAGATGGGTATTGGAGTCAGGCGATTCAATCAAGATGAAACTATTAAATTGGGGTGTATCTTGACCCAAAATGTAAAAAATTTTGTTTATTATATACTATATACCAATATATTTAATAGAAATGAGGTTTCATTTTAGAAGGCTTAAAATGCATATAAGTGGAATGATATGTTGGGTCAATTTTGACCTTTTTTGCCTTTTCTGGGTCAATTTTTGACCCAGATAGATTCCAACATTCAAATTCTTCTTGAATCTACTGCTATAGAGTGGAGAAAATGAAATACTATTGCATTTTAATATAAAGTTGGAGTAAGTACATCACCATTCTATGATTTTTACCTTATTTGGGTTAATTTTAAGCCCCTTTTCACCCTTTCTGGAGTCAAATTTGACCCTAGATTCCAACATTCCATTTCTTTTGGAATCTTCTGCTATAGAGGAAATACTAGTTTAAGATGGAATAAATACATCACCATTCTATGATTTTTACCTCATTTGGGTCAATTTTTGACCCCTTTTGGGCCCTTTCTGGGGTCAAAATTAACCCCAGATTCCAACATTCAAATTCTTCTTGAATCTACAGCTATATAGTGGGGAAAATTAAATACTATTACATTAATATGAAGTTGGAATCACCATTCTATGATTTTTACCTTATTTGGGTTAATTTGACCCCTTTTGGTCTTTTCTGGGGTCAAAAATAACCCCAGATTCCAACATTCGAATTCTTCTTCAATCTACAGCTATATAGTAGGGGAAATTAAATACTCCCAGATAGTACGCATATATTGGCCCAAAAATGGTTTCCCATCGGTAATCTTGGCCTCGGCATCAACGTGGCTAACGTATATTGGGCCACTATTGGTTTTCAATTGGCAATGTGATATCGGCTTCATATCTGCATCCTTTAATGGTTTAATATTGGCGCATCATATTGGCAAGCGACCAACAGCCAATATAGAGCCAATTTATGGGAAAACGTTGGCCCAATATTGGCTTAAGGCTAATTGTTGCCTAAAATAGCAGGGTGAGAAAACAATAAAAAACATAAAGAAATACGCAAAATCTCTCAAGGCGATTGTTTTGTAAGACACACTTTTCAAAAATATATACTATCCCCCCCCACCTACCCCCTCCCCACCAATTTCAATAAAAAATAAAAAACTATTTGACTAGCTCAAATTATTTTAATTAATTTATTTAAATAAAGCAGGGTGAAAAGATATTTATTTGCAAAGGTAAAAAAAGTGATATCTTCCCAATATTGGTTCAATATCTATTACCAGGAATTGGCCCAATATTGTGCCAACATTGGCCCCGGGGCCCAATATTGGTCCAATGTTGGGCCGTTGAGCAAATAATATGGACCGAAAACTGTAGCCAATCTGGTCCGATATTGAGATAAAATATTGGGGCCTATATGGCCACCTATCCATGTTATCTAGGCTGTTACATTAATATGAAGTTGGGATCACCATTCTAGATTTTTACCTAATTTGGGTCATTTGCCTTTGTGGGCAATAAAAAATTGCACCAATTCATGATTTCTACATCCACCAGGCGATGATCCCCACATATGTACATAACCGGTGGTAGCAATGGCATTGTTTTATTTGTTTTTTTTTTTTTTTTTTTTTTTTCTACTTTCCACCTACCCCTTGGTGCCCCAAACGGGCCCGGGCTGACGTACTATAGGGTTTTATTGACTCCACACTGTAGTTAGGCGACCTCGTGATTGTGGCCACAATGATTACAATGCGGCCACCAGCATGACCAAATAAGCCTTATAACTATGGGGGCACCCATATCGGTAGAATTTTCGAATACAACGGGCCCAATCGACCAAAAGTCCCATTTCGAGATTATCGGCGATTGCCAAGTTTTGGAGAAGTATGAACGTATCTACAAAATTGAAAAAAGGTTAGGAATGTGTTGTATTATGTACAATGTGGCATTGAGAAGTTCTTCAAGTTTGAGCAAGCTATCCATTCAAGTTCATTTGTTTCACTGTCAAATTTAGTTAAAAAGCGATTGGTCTATTTGGAAACACTCAAAAGGGTCCATCGATTGCTTAAGACATGGTATTGAACTATGATTGAACGCACTTTTACCTGTGGAGGGCGCTAGAAATGTCTATGCTTTTGTACTAAGCTGCTGGAACTCAAATTAATATTGTAGGTATGTGTGGATATAGGGAAAAGAAAAGAGGGAAACTTAAAACGACAAAAGAAAGTGACCGGGGGGTTCCTATGGACCCAAAAAATTTGTTTTCGCGCTGGCCGCTTTACCCGTCGGATTTTTGCGGCGATTTTTTTGTATTTGTCCGACTTTTAAATGCGCTTCTTTTCATACAAAGCCGTTAATGTGTTAATTAGCGGGTTTCCATGCCCCCCCGGGCACTAACATAAATCATCTGAGAATATTTTTAATTATCAAAGAACCAAAGCTATTTTTTATGTTCACACATACATGTAAGTAAACAATTATTAGTACCATTAAAAATAATTAACCCTTTATGTGCTGAAAACAAACAATTTCATCGTGGACGTTGCTAAACCGTTACTGTACAAACTCTATGGGAAAAATGACGAGCATTTTGAAACACCCGTAAAAAATACAGGATCCATAAAGCTGCAGGTTTTGTGTTAATCTATCTAATTTGGGTCTTCTAGAATAGATTTCAAAAAGCTTGATGTAAGCGCAAGGCTCATTTGAATTTCCTAGCATTAACTTCAGAACGGTATATTGTGGCAATATACCGTTCGGATTCGAACCGGCGAGCTTCGTATTACTAGCACGACGCTCTTGCTAACTAAGCTATCGAACCAGGGTTGTACATGTAGAGCAGCGATAGACATCATCTATAGATGTTAGGTCCAAATCCAAACTCTAACCTCTAACCCGAACCAATAAATCTAACCCTAACCTCTAACCCTAACCCCATAACCCAAATTCCGAACTATGACCTTAACCCCAAACTCTAACCCTAATCCCCACTCTAAACTTAAGCATTACTGCAAAACTTAAACCAAAACCTAATATGGTAGACAGCGGCTGACAATTGATCTTTTCTCTCATTTTGATGGGATTTGCAATAAACAAAATTATTTTTTTTTCTTAAGTTAAGCAGAAAATTCAACTTCAAAAATGTGTGGCTTACAAGCAGGTCCTCATCGAGTTGCTAGTACTATAGATGAGTTGACATCAATGTTTACAAACGCAACTTAGTACGGCGGTCCGGTAAGTGTTTCCCACGGTGTAGTCTGTGTCACAGACTGCGAAAGATATTACCTAAATTGGTAATGCGCGAGAGATTAACGTTATCAGTCCGTCATAGAGAATATGTGTAAATGAAACTAAATCTCAAATATCTCCGGAAAACGAATGGGTTCTATGGATGTTTGCATCAGAGGGTCCCTTACTATGTTTTGTTTTGAATATGTATCGTAATTGGGTCTGAACCTATAGAACCTAGCGAGAAAATTGAACGTTTTTGTCGGGTACTTCGGTGCTCGCAAACACGGCAAAGTTAACACGCAATCTCTACGGGCGCATCCATTTTTCCCACAATGCCTTTCGATATTTTTCCAGTCTTGAGAATTTTCAAACACTGTTTTCAATTTACGCCAACGTAGATTTTTTTTTTTTTTTTTTTTGTTGCTAGTACTATAGATGAGTTGACATCAATGTTTACAAACGCAACTTAGTACGGCGGTCCGGTAAGTGTTTCCCACGGTGTAGTCTGTGTCACAGACTGCGAAAGATATTACCTAAATTGGTACTGCGCGAGAGATTAACGTTATCAGTCCGTCATAGAGAATATGTGTAAATGAAACTAAATCTCAAATATCTCCGGAAAACGAATGGGTTCTACACTCTAAGAAAAAATGGTTCTAAAGTTGTCCTCTCGGAGGAACCTTTTAAAGGTTCTTTAAAGAACAAAAAAAGGGTTCTAAAATAATGATACAGAACCATTTTTGGTTCTATCAAGAACCTTTTTTGGTTCTTCAAATGTCCCTGAAACTTTTTTAAAGGTTCTATAAAGAACCTCTGTCTTGAACCTCAATAAAAGGTTCTTGCAAAATTGAAGAACCAAAAAAGGATCTTGATAGAACCAAAAATGGTTCTGTATCACGTTTGGGGAACTTTTTTTTTTTTTTTTTTTTTTTCCCCCCACAGAAAAGGTTTGACACCTTTGGTAGTTAGTATGGACCCTCTATATCAACGCTAGGTAGGTAGTACTCTCAAATTGTGGTGTCATTTTTTCAAAAGGGGCCAATTTAAGTTTACACAGGGGTCAAACTTTTAAAATGCTCTAATCATGTTGAAATGTATGCCATTACATCTTGAATTGGTAAAGTTTTCCCTCAAAATAGGGTTCCCAGTAAGATGGCAATCAAGGGGAACAGAGAAAAAAATCTAGAGCATGGCAAGACTCTAAAAAGGTGCAAGGAGAGAGAGAGAGAGATATGGTCGTCAAAGAACAGGACAATCATCCGCAAATAATGCTGCAGTGCATACAGAACTGAACAATAAACTCTAGAACCAGCAAGGCACCTTGGAATTTTAGAGTTTGCCAGGAGGGTCTTAAACATTTTTATGTTGGGAATATTTGCATCCATGGTTTCTTCAGCTAATGCTTGCCGTGGACAAAGTAGGTTTTTTTAGGGAAATAGTCATTGTTTGCTTATTTTTTCACCGTTTTCTTTCTTGTTTTCACCATATGTTCAAAGAAATACATATTTTAATAATATAAATGTAAAATAAGGATAAGAATTGATTAAGTAAGCAAAATGGCCGTTTCTGGAGGGTAACGTTCTTTTTGAGACACCCTGTAAATCGTTGGAATAAATACTTGTATGGCTATTATTCAGGGGTCAAAAATTTAGAATAAAAAGGGAGCAGGACACCTCGCGACTCGAGGACATGAAATCTCAGGTAATTATTGTGATACGGATGATTACAATGCTATACCTCATCATTCTTAGAATGTAGACTTACATATACAACCACATTTTGCTTATATTTAGGATAAATTGAAAGGCAAGGTTGCCTCAGCAAGACCTTTCGACGGTCCTCTCACGGCCGTCTCAGCAGTTGCATTGTTTACAGTATATGATTGATTGTTTGAGCAAAATCATGTTAAATATTTAAAATGTTTAGCCCAAGACAACTTTGTTCCGGGTGATTTTTAATTTCCACAATATTGTGACATTTGTCCATATTTTGCCTGTCTGCCACTCTTTGAGCACATTATGGGACCGGAATACCGCCACTAATAGGCTCAGCACCAATGCGCAATCACATAAGTGGTCAAGCAACACCAGGGAACTTAGGAACAAGCAGAAAATATATAGTTATTTGCTTTTTTTATTATTTTGTATTATGAGTTAAGTTCTTCATGCTTGATGATTTAAGAAAATATAATATTAGTCATTTAGTCTTTTTCGTATACTATTCCTTTAAAACGTCTTGCAATTATTCCATTACTGTAGTAATAATTACTTCAAGTATAGAGTGTAGGATTCATTTAAAACGATTGATTTGATTATTTCTATCGATATTTATAAAATATGAGATTCGCAACACATTTCCAAGTTTAGCCAGGTTGATTTTATTTTGCTTGATATGGTAAACGTGTACTGCAACGATTTTCTGATTGGTTATTTTTCAGGGCCCATCCTGCACGACTTACTCAAACTGAGATGCTGCTCTCTGGTTCGTCCATTTCTTGGATCCTGAGGCGGGAATTTCCCCCCATGTTTTTTTTTCTTGTTTGTGATTGGTTATTTTTTCGGATCCTTCTGCGAAAGGGTTATGTAGAGTGTTTGCAGCTCTCTGATTGGTTAAAATTGCGACTCTCTGATTCGTTACTTTTTTAGGATCTTATTCACGGTGATTTTTCTTGCGCGTGATTGGTCAATTCGTGAGATCCTTCGCCAGTAGAGTGCATTTATTATATTTATTGTTTTTTAAATCCTGCAGATAACGTCTACTCAGACAACCACCAAATTACTTATTTTATTTGTTCGTTTATATTTTTTCCATTTTTTAAGAAATATATATTTTTATATTTATTTATTTAAAGATATTTATTTGTTTATTTGCTCTGGAAAGAGTCGTTTGGTTTATTCAAAATATTGTTTGATGTTTTTCATTTTGGTTTGTTTTCCAAATTGTAGGTGGCTCTGAACAGAGTTATTTATATGTTTTGGGGTCATTTTGACAAAGTTAACTAAAACCAAAACTGCCAAGTGAAAAGAAATGAATATCTATATTTTTTGTGGTTATTTCTTGGTATTTCAAAGGAAAGTTTGTTTTGAACAAGATAGTTATATGTCCTTATATTAAGTAAATGTTTTAACACAGACATCATTATTTATAGAAGTCTGTGTGACCCTGAAAAGAGCAGTTGGGTTCTGTTTGAAGCAAGTTATTTAGTGCTTATAATTAGTGCTTATTTGAGGAGCCGGTGGCTGCTCTTTAGCGTCTAGTTTCTTCATCATGCCTACGAGAAAGCCAGTCAAGATTTCTCTGGACTTGATTCGAGGCTTGCTGTTGTTCACATAAGTTTCTAGTTTGATGTAATTTTCTTGAGTCAGCAGAAGATTTTCGAGAGGCCTGGGCCCCTCAGTTAGCTCATCTTCAGAAGGCAGCTCTTCGGTAGAGTAACATGGCCAGTCCACCGACTTATACTGTGGTTGTAGAGGCTGAAAGCTACTGGCCGTGCCAAGGGAATTGATATTTTACTAGCTCATAGCTGAGACGAATATACCTAACAGAGATCGGAAGCAAAGCTGTAGTCCATTGTTAACAGCTCGAGCGTATCGAACCAAGTCTGTTTCTGCTTGCAATGACTTGGTCGCACGATTCAATTCATGACCTAACGTTAATATAATTGTTCTTAGGACCGGCTCAGATTAACACTTTATGGGTTTGGCCAGGTCATTAATAACTTCATTTTCATAAGAATTAAGTCAAAATTAAAATAAAATGTCCAATTAGATCCTATTCTGTTAAAAAAATAACAGTTTGAGAAATAAACTGGTCCAATTTGTTTCAATTTTTGTGATATTGAAGGAGAAAATACACATTTTAGTTAACTCAGTATATTTTGAAGATATCCAAAAATGTCATTAATACATTGAAATTGGAGCAAATTCTACCTATAGTCGATAAATGAATGTACAAAATTGGGATCATTTTAAGTTTTTCCATGGCTTATATGCAAAAGTCATTGAGTACTAAACTGTGTTCAAGGCGTTTTGACAAATAACACACACGTGTGAGCATCAGTGATTTAAAAATAGCCCGCCAAACTCAAATCTTGGAGTTATACATTGAAATGTATTAAATAACGATTACTGCTTCTCGATCAGTCGAGGGAATCGTTGAATTAACATAACAATATCGTACCAGACGCTGCACGCTGCAAACAATCCATTGATTACTTGCTTCGAATCTCAGGTATATTCGTCTCAGCTCATAGTGATGATGTCATTGGGACCTGGCAACGAGGCATGTTATACCTATCTTGTATATATGATACCTATAGCTATGGATTGATATTAAATAATTTATCACCATTGTAAATTTCGTTTTGCAAAATCATGGGGTTGCACCCCCCCCCCCCCAAAAAAAAGATCCCAATAAAACAATGTACAACAAACAAAAATAAATTATTTCACTTAAAGCGAGCTAACTTTATTTTCTTACGACAATTGAAACCAACATCATGTTTGTGCCATTCGCAACTCGGGCAATTTTACCCCTTCACCAAAATAAGGTGAAGGGGTAAAAATGTTATAGGTCCCTCAAATGGAGCTGCACACCGAAAAAGTCAAACTGCTGGACAACAATGCTTTGTTATTCAGTCAGCTGTGAGATTGGGTACATGCCCAGGGTATTATTGGAAAGAGGACACTGTGATCTTTCTTTAGACAAACAATGCTTGATTATGAAATATGTCTAAAAATTGTCTTTGAACTTCGGTATCCGTCAATTCGATACACATTGTATGAAAATGGCATTTTATTACTTCACATGGAGGGAGTTTGCTATGTTTTCTTACGACAAATGACACCAACATTATGTTTGTTACATTCGCAGCTTCGGGTAATTTCATCACTGCACAGACGAAGACTATAAGCATGATAATCGCATTTAGGGTCGACATTTAAATAAACTTCTTTCAAGTTGTGGATGGGTCCTTCAATTGGAGTTGTATAATCAACTAGTGCTCCATCATAGCCATGTTGCCTACACACTACATCCGCATGCACTCGATTCCACGAATCAGCGCAGATTCGACCCCAAGTGATGCCATTAGAAACTTCAATTATCGCCCCTTCATCGGGATTACCAATAAAGCGTATTGGCATGATGTTGCCTGGAAAGAGAAATATAACATTGGTTTAATGAAAACAGATTCACTTTGCAGAGAAGGCTGTCTGCTGCTCGTATGTGTTTTATGTAGTGCAAAAGTGGTCCCGGGTCAAATCGCGCGAAAGAACTTGACATACACACACGCGGATTTTTTAAATGCAATATTGCCGCTATGTATAGGCTAAGGCGGGAGCGTAGTGCTGGGGGGTGACAGTTTTGTGCCAATTTCTGGAACATAAAAGCAAGGTGATGACATCCCTAAACATAATTTACAATGATCTAGCGTTTTGCGACACAATTCAAAAGTATTCAGATCGGGATTCAGGCACTGTAATTTCAAAAACTCGTGGTAGTGATTTCAGGAAGGGTCCTTTCATTATTGTCATTTTTGTCATTGCCAATTATGCAATTTCAATACTAAACCTCTCCTCTTCCTCATGTGTTAGTGTTCAAGTATACAAAACATATAACAATTTAGCCCTGCACTCCAGATAAAACGGAGTGCTTTTCTCCATTCCGGTGCGAAAGCAACTATATAGTGGAAAAATAACTTAAAAATTCTAGGTGGAAGCTGGAAAAAATTTGCAATAGAAGTTCTCTCACCACTACGCATTTCTATAAGGTCTCCAGAATGCCATACTAAAAGTCCAGAAAAATTCCAAGTGGTGGAAATATGACTAATTGATAAATCCAATGGCCGCCAATCTAAGATTTTTACAAGTATTGTGTTGTAGTACTTAGCTAAAATAAATTTGGGCACCTACATTTGTTTAATTATAAAAATTGGTATCGTATGTCTGATACAGACACCTTTCATGCTTGGCAGAATGTAACTTAATTTAAATAAATCCAAAATGGCCGCCATTCTAACCTTTTCAAACACTGTGTTATATGTTATTATTTTGGCATCTAAAATGCCTTAAATTTATTACATTTATGACTTATTATATTTTATTTGTCTTTAAAGAGGCACCATTTACATGCTTGGTAGAATTATACCTAATTTGGCAAAATTCCATAGGCTGCCAATCTACAATTTGGAGCACAAAATTTATCAAACTTTTTGGAAAACTTATTATTGCACTTGCCCTAAAACACATTAGATTTGCTTTCACATCACTATCACTGGTTATTAATTCCCAAAGCATCCCCACCTCCCGTCTTACAGCCCACAACCTCACACACACTCATCCCCCCCACACACACACACCCCATACACATCCCCCACATCCCCCCTACACACACACACCAATATCATCGGATATGCAAACTGCTAATCTGTAATTGAATATACTTCTTACCGTCATGATAAAATTTGTCAATAAATAACATGGGATATGTAAAAATATTTCCTGGCCAACGTTGTTCTTAACCATCATATCAAGCAAATAGTCATGCAAAAAATGTTAAAAAATTGGGAAAAACAAAGCTATTTTATTTTGTAGAGAATCCAGGTTTTTTTCGATCAAAAAAATTTTTGATTCTCGATTGATCACATTTGATTCTCACTGAAAACTGGTTATCATTTGAAAAAAATTATTAATCAACGAACCGGTTTTTTTAATTGCAAAAACTTTGAATTTCGATGAAAAAACCTGTATATCTCAATATACTAGTTCCATTGAAAAATAATAGATTGTAATAAAAAAAAAACCCGGATTCACGCCAAAGAGAAAGAATCCCCCTAACTGTTTTCAATCGAAAAAATCTGGATTTTCGGCGATACACCAAGCTTTCATCTACGTAGAATCAGGTTTACCATGAGAATCATCTTGTTCGTCTGAAGGTTCCTCCCCTAAGGTTTGCAGGAGTTATTCAAGGACAGCATTGGAAGATATTTACAGGCGTCGCCAAGAAGGCAACTGTAATAGTCTCATTACTCATTCAGAATGACACAATCTTGTGTGAATGTACATTGTGACTCCCTATTGTGTGATGTATCAGCAGTTGAGTATGCCAGGAAAATTTGTGCAGGTGAAGTGTCAAAGGATTGCGGTCCATATGACGCCACGGTATTGGTGTTGGATCGTGTGACAGCTTTTTCTCTAATCCAAAGTGATGATTAATTTCTCTTTTAGCGCAGGGTTTGCAAAGTGGAAAACAGAACCGACAGTCTTGGCGTGTTTGCAGAGTTTCTAGTTCCATCGGGGAAAGAATATAATTAGAGTATGATGTGATTAGGTCATTCTGCAACACTGCTTATAAGGCTCAAAGGAATCACGCAGCTATCCAAGTTACCATATGCGGGTTTCTGAGTAGGAGTACTCGAAAGAAACTTCTGTCGGCATCTGAGAATAAATATTGAAGAGATGGGTGCCAGGGCAGAACTTGTAGGACCCCATTCCGACGTTTGGGCCTTTCTACTGGCATCGACCCATTTGAGGTCCCCACCCCCATTGAAAAAAGATCCGGGATGGAGAAATTATGAACTTGACAAGCTTGACATCAGGTAAGGCTTTGAGTAGCTTAAGATAGAGACTTCGATGCCAGACTATCATAGGCAGCAGTTACACCCGGGAGAGCGGGTAGCGCAGCGGTTCTTCCCTCGCTTTACACGACGAGGGTCCCAGGTTCGATCCCCGGGTCGGGATGGGGCATTTACGTGTAATGGTTCCGTCCAAGCTCGCTCTCGCAGTTTTCTAGGGGCTCCGGTTCCCCTGCTTCTAAATGGATTCATCCCCTTCATTGTTCCTAATTTAATGTATGTTGTTTCGGTCGATGTTTTGTGTGATGTTGCATTGGGCTGTTAAGATGCTGCATCAAGGGGCAATTGTTCTGTAAAGGATGTGTTTTGAGTAGGCGCTATATTAAATGCTTAAATTATTTATTATTATTTATTATAAAGACTGCTACCAAACTCTGCTTCTTCTGGAAGATGTCTCGATTTCCTTGACATTCCTTGCATTGATCAGTGTTGAATTACCTCTTCGAAACCAATTGGGTGAGGGGTACATTATACATGGCGGATTGCAGCGAGATGGGTCTCTAACTCTTGGGCTCGTTTGCTGGTTTCGATCAAAAAAATTTTGATTCTCGATTGAACACCTTTGATTCTCACTGAAAACTTGGTTCTCTTTGAAAAAAATTATTAATCAACGAACCAGGTTTTTTATTGCAAAAACTTTGAAATTTCGATTGAAAAACCCTGTATTATCTCAATATACCTAGTTTGCCTACAAATAATAGATTTTTAATAAAAAAAAAACCGGAATTCACGCCAAGAGACGATCCAACTTTGTTTCAATCGAAAAAGTCTGGATTTTTCGCGATACACCAAGCTTTCATCTACAGTAGAATCCAGGTTATCCACTGACGAATCATCTTGAAGCGTCTGAGGTTCCTCCCCTAAGGTTTGCAGAGTTATTCAAGAAAGCAAAAGGGAAGATATTCTGACAGGCGTCGCCCAAAAGGCAACTGCTAAATAAGTCTCATTACTCTTCAAATGACATCAATCTTGTGTGAATGTACAATTGTGACCCATATTGGTGTGATGTATTTTTCAGCATGTAGTATGCCAAGGCAGCCATTTGAATGCATGTGATGTCATAAGTATGCGGTCCATTAGACGCCAACGGTGACTTTGGTGTTTTGGAATCGTGTTAACAGTTTTTCTCCATCCAAAGTGATGTTAATTTCCCTCTTTTAGCGCAGTGGTTTGCAAAGGGGAAAACAAACGACAGTCTTGGGTTTGTCAGAGTTTGCTGAGTTTCCATCGGTGGAAGAATAACTTTAGAGGTGATGAGTGGATATGGTCCATTCTGTCAACACTGCCTCTAGGCCTCAAAGGAACAGCAGCTATTACCAAGTCCCATATGGTCTGAGTAGGATACTGCTAAGAAACTTCCTTCGCATTCTGAGACAACATATTGAAGAGATTGGGGTCCAGGACAGAACCTTGTAGTACCCCATTCCGAGTTTGGCTTTCTACTGCATTGCCCATTTGAAGTCCCCACACCCCATGAACAAAAGATCCGGGATGAGCAAGCTTGACAAGCTTGACATCACGTGTAAGATTTTGAGTGGCTTAAGATAGAGACCTCGATGCCCAGACTGTATCATAGGCCACAGTTACACCCAGGTAGAGCGGGTAGCCGCAGCGGTTCCTCCCTCGCTTTACACCGCTGAGGTCCCATGTTCGATCCCCGGGTCGGCTGGTCGTTACGTGTAAATTGGTTTCCAGTCCAGCTCGCTCTCTCCGCAGTTTTCTCCGGGTGCTCCGGTTTCCTCCTGCTTCTAAAACTGGACTCCCTTCCCCTTCCTTGTGTCCATTTAAGTTATGTTTGTTCGGTCGGTGTTTGTGTGAATGTTGCATTGGTGCCTGTGTTATAGCTGCTGCTGCCTCAAAGTTCATGTTTGAAAGTGCTGTGTTCTGTGTAGAGCGTTATATTAAATGCTTAATATTATTATTATATTATTATTATTAGTATTATAAAGACTGTCCAAACTTCTGCTTCTTCTGGAAGGCTGTCTCGATTTCATTGACATTCCTTGCTATCTGCATCTAGTTGTTGAATTACTTCTTCGAAAGCCAATTTGGTGAGGGGTAGCTTATAAATTGTGAGATAGCAGCGAGATGGGTATCTAACTCTTGGGCTCGTTTGCTGGTTCTGGGGCTTCAAGATTGCAATGACCTATGAAGTATTCCATCTAGAGGGGAATTGTGATGTTCCCATACAAGTAGAGAGAAAGAGTTTCAGGTGCCATATTCTTCAATTCTGTAGGATGTTATCATTGCCTGGGCTTTTTCCTTCTTTAGAACTTTGCTTCCCTTGGGAAGCTACATCATGGCCAAGCTGGTATGACCACTTACGTTAACCAAAAAACATTTTTTTACGCTGGAAAGTCAATCATTGTGGTTGGTTGAATTACTATAGGTAGGCCCTTCTAATAAAGTGGAGTGCGAGGAAATGGCCCAGAGGGGGTTCAAACTTGCAAACCTGAGATTACCAAGCCCAAAGGGGGGGGTGGGCTTTGAAAATTGCATCACACGGACCAGTGGTTTTTGCCACTTTCTTGGTGACAAGTACTGAGGCGATGCAATTGGCAGCGCATTAGGCCACTGCTAAACTGGACAGCTGGGTAAAGTGACATTGATATCTCCCCTCCAATCTGGTACGTCTCTTTGGCAAAGCAAAAATCCGTAGATACTAGTTGACTTTTCTCCATTCTCTCAGTATTGCAGTCGGGTATTACAAGTCAATTATACAACGCGTCACATTCCTTGTCTCAACAGTGGGTTTTGTAGAGATTTTGCTCTTGGAATTGGAACTGTTTAGCTGCTTGGTTAAGCAAGCATAGAGCAGAAGTCAGATTATGGTTGTTGATGTTAGAATAGAAGAATGAAGAAGTCGGGTCTGCAGCTTGGATGACAGTTACTCAATGAGTTGTGTGAACGTGTCCTGGCCGTTGGCTTTCGTGAAGTTCAATCTTTTTTTATAGCGGATGGATATTGTGATAACCAAGATAGGACAGTGGACTTGATCTGGGGAATGTAGTGAGGATCTTTCGGAGCAGCGAGATAGGATTTCCCGGCCGGTTGACGCTGACAGCAGGGCGGAGAGGTAAACGCCCAATGAGTGCTTGGCTAGAAAGTAGGTACAGCCTTACTATCAAACAAAGTGGAGGTGTTAGAATATCATCAAATAGCATCTCCATCAGAACATTATATTTTTTATCAATATTTAATGTGGCAATGCTACTTTGCAGCCATAAGGATCTAGCCAAATTAAGGCCCACGGTTACTCAAGTACCGAGATATAAAGTAGAAAAAATGTTTTATTTAATAATATGGAATTGAATTTAAAAAGTCCATCAAAAGTGGTGTTCCACATGTTCACAAAATTTTGTTTCACAAAGTTGATCAAACAAGCTATAGTATATAGATTCAACCCATAGTGTCACCGGAGAAACGTTTTTTGGACAGCGTCGCTTAGTGGGAGAGGAGGCAGAATAGTGACCCGATTAACCTGCTTTGAATTTAATTACCATCCACCGCACATCCCCTCATTCAAGTCAATTTTTCTTCCTTCCAAAAAGTACTAGAGGTGACTTGATGGGTTGAATCTACTATCAATTGTTAGTTAGCATTGGCCAAGGCCATTTGGTGTGATACAAGTAAGGAATAACATGGTGTTAAGTATAATACACTTATTAATGGAAAATCTTTAAAAATTTATGTACTGCAGAGACAATAAGAAGAAAGAAATACAAGCAAAAAAAAATCATGAAATGAACTTACACTATGGCGGCCATTTTGTATTTAGCAAAATTAGTTAAGCTTCGACAAATCAGGTTGTGTATTTCTATATAACGTATTGAAGCTATATATACTTATTTAATGGGCTTCAAAAAGCATTAGGACTAGCTATACACCAAATGAATGTAAAAAAATTCGGAAATGGCGGCCAATTTTGAATTTGCAAATTAGGCGTAGTTCCACCACCTGGATTTTTTTGGACTTTTTATTATGTCATTTCGGGGACCTTATAGAAATGCATTGTGGTGACAAACTTCTATTGCAATTTTTTCCAGGTCATATCATATCTTTCCCAGCCTATATGTGAATGGACTTTGCATGTGTTACATGGGTATTTCTATAATGGCACTTTAGTGATATTCACAAGTAGCTAAGGAACTGGCAACTTACAGACTGTCCCATAAAACATACAATCAAACTAAAAATATAACATATAAACGGTACATTTTGCCAGATCTTTTTTTTGGACTTATTGTTGAGACCAGATCCTAAGCTAAAGCCTCGTTTTTATTCCATCCAATTTTGATGACCCTAGTGGCGATAATTGTCAGTTTAACAAGAGGATAAAATTACCACTTGGGCCGTTTCCCTGAAGGTTCAAGAAACTAAAGGTTTAAGGCGTGTAGCATCATTGGGGTATTCAACCCTTTCAAACAAAAGAATATTGTAAGATCAGAGTGAAATGTATGTATCATGCATGCAACTAATCAATACATTATTTTCAGTGCAAGCACCAGAAATTAGTATGTTGTGGGTGAATGGGGACTTAGTCTCAGTGGACAATAATCATGGAATGCATGGAAATTTGGGGAATTTGACGGCTGAAACTAACTGTACAAGTTCTACAGCAAGTTTTTGGACAACGCTTGTCATACAGTTTTCTTGTGGACAATTAACGCTCTAATGTGGAGGGACAACTTACCCTTCCCCTATTTCCACTGCCTCCCAAAAGCCAGAAGGAATAGGATGAAGCAAGCAGTGTTCAACAAAAGCAATAGAGTAAAGCATGGTTGTGTTCAAAAGGGTGTTTTATTGTTCTCCTTCTCGCTGAAACCTGGAGTAAAGCTGAGACAACGGACTGTTTGCAATTGAATTTCCCAATGCTACATGGTATCTTAGCCCCAATTGCGACATTAGAAAGTTATATTACGGGAAGCACACAGAAGCCGCAATTTATACTTAATTTTGATTTTAATTTCAAGAAACGAATGTCTTGTGAGGTGATGTTCAATGGGCAACGTTGTTTTGAGTGAGCAGAATAGCCGAAAACTGGCCCAACAGGTTCAAGTTCAAGTTCAAAATTATTAAAAAAAAGGAAAGAATGAAAAAGAACAAAAAAGGAAAAAAAAACAAAACCCACCCCCCCCCCCCCCCCCCCCCGACTAAAAATCTAATGAAAGGCTGGAAAACACCTCCTAAAAAGATCGTAAACACTCACAGTGGAGAGGAAAGGACAATTGTGGAAAAAAAAAGTAAGACTGGGAGTGTAGAGGTGTTTGGACGGTCTGTAGTAACATAGCCTCTCAAAGATGGCAGCGCCTGGCTCGATGTAGTTAATCCATTGCTACTAAAATATGTGTATTATACCAGCAAACTGTAACATGGTATTCAGAAGTGGTAAATTATGAATTAAGAAGAAACGGACCATCGTAGGAGTGGTGAGTATCGTAGAATCCCGAAGTTCTGAACAGAAATAAGCAGGGAAAGTAGCGACAAGTGAGATAAACTTGCGTTACGGTAGCATGTAAACAAACCGTCCAGAATCGCCTATACCGACGTCAGAAAGACTGAAAACGGTCGTAGTAGGTCCTATAAAGACAGTTATTTCACAGAAATAATCGGCATAGGTCCACATCTGAAGGGTTAAGCTACATGGTTGCAGTAAATGAAAATGGATACCAGGCTCAAACTTCCCCCTCCAGAAAAGTGAGAGGGGTACAAAATTTGTATGCAGCAACTAACTGGAAAAAATTAAGCAAAAGTGGACAAATTTTTCACTAGCAACAGATGGTCGTTGAGGAATTGAACAAAAGCAGGTGGCTACTTATTGACTATTATTGGCGATGATGCAGTCGCAGAATATAACAAGTTTAAGTGGCCAAGGTTGGTGACGAAAAAAAGATTAAACAAGTGTTGGACAAATTTCAAGAGTTTTGCGAAGGCAAGGAAAAATGTGATCTACGACAGGTACAGTTCAATTCATGTGATCAGAGTGAGGTGAAGTATTGAACAATCTGTCACCAAATACGTACTTTGTCCGAGACCTGCGAGTATGGAAATCTTGAGGAGTCGCTTCAGAGATAGAGTAGTCTTGGGAATCAGAAATGAAAGCTGCTGGAACGCCTCTGGAACAAACCAGATTTGACCCTCCAGATGGCCATTGATTACATCAAAGTGTACGAGTCTACAAAGCAAACAACTAAAGCAAATGGCAGACAACAGTCGTGACAATCAAGTCCATGGCCTATGAAGAAGAATCGGGTGCAAGACGACGCAAACCCATACAAAGCAAATAAGCGGACAAGTTCGACAACAAGCAAGAAATTCCAACCGGTGCTGATGAATTGCAGGCGCTGGGAAAGAAAATGTTGAAGCGGGATCGGGAAAC
>JAMKCH010024908.1:0-19653 GCA_023653785.1 Ophioderma brevispina | reverse complement strand
AAGGTCACATACCAAGGTCAAATGTCATTAAAGCAATAACAGCACATTTTTGAAGAGTGCCCCCAATTTTAAAAATTTGATATTTTTGCATAGTTATGTTGGTTATTGTCTAGGAAACTATAAATGCGAACGATAATGCTCATGTGTATTTATCATAAAATAAGCGATTTGGTAATTAGAATTGGGATCCCAGATTGTACTTAACGGCAGAGCTGGAAATGCTAAGTTTATGTCCGTCCTTGATGAAATAGTGCCACCCCAAAGAAAATGACCTCTAACTTGACTTTCCTGAACCATTAAAACAACTAATGGCTGAGCGTAGACACGTACATCGTGCTATTTCCCGGCAATTTCATATTGGAAGGCCATTTCCAGCAGCCGTTGAATTATTATCGAAGATCTCCGATATTAATTATTCTCATTACAAAATTCCTTCATTTGTGACACATATACATTCTTGAGCTTAACCATTCACAGGTATAGTTGACTAGCTAGTTACCAATGCTACCGTGTAAAAATCTCAAAAGTTTTGAAAAATCGAGGGCTCTCTTCAAAAAAATGTGCTATTATTGCTTTAAAAGTCAACGTGTGCAGAGAGTAAAGAATAGGTGGATTACAAAAACAGGCAACACTAGTGGTTCAAGAACCACCTTGCCTTGTTTGTGGGGATATGGGCAGGAGAGTTGGCAATTATTTTTGGTCATCTCCTGAATTCATCACATCTATACTTGGTCCAGGAGTTTATTTTCTCCTTTTCTCTGGGTTTTGCCGTTGCTAATGCGTGTGCTGCAGTGTACGCGCTCACAATACGTGCCTGTTTGGATCGTTACACGCGACCGTGATTTGTTGATTTAAAATTAGCTGTAGTTGTTCAACTTGTTGCTATGCTAAAGGCATGAATTGGCTTGCGTATGGTCGTGACTTAGACGCACAATTGAAAGAAAATAAACACCTGGATATAACCAGAATCTGTTAAACCTCAAATGGAAAGTCTACCACTATCTGGCACATGCTATTGGACACAAGACAGCAATTAAATGTTTTCTAGTTATTATTTTAACACTGAATTTTATTCTTTCAGACAATTCTGCTTGGAGTTGAATGGCTTAGCAGTTAAACTACAGGTAAGAGAAACCTTTTGATTATTCATACCAAATGCCCAGGGTTTTTTTTTGTATATGAAATCATTTATCACTAAAAAAGAAATATTTCACTTTCAGTGACCCAAAAACAGAACAGACAAAAGTAAAAACATTTCTTTACAGGTAATAAAATAGTAATCTTTTAAAGTTATTAAAGGTGGGTGTTGGATTCATAGTTCAATTTATATGCAAGCACATCACCAAAGACATCTGATCACAAATTGTGGGTTAAATCTGTCCAGCAATGTCCCTTCCCCCACATATTCACTAAAGGTCCACTTCTTAGAAGGAAATGTGGGAATATACTAGAAACATACCAACATTTTGAAGAAAAATACACATGTCTTTTTTATACTGAATAGAAGTGTTCAAAAGGCCACATCAAAGTCCACTTTTCTATGCAAGCCATTTTTAAGAAAAAAATGTCCATATTGAGGAAAATCCGCACCCACCGTATCAATATTGGCTATGGGCCTGTGTTTATGTCACGGACATTTTCAACAAAATATGAAATTTCTTCAATTTGCTCTCAATTGATCGTCTAGGATCTTGGAAAAAATACAGACATATATTTTGCACACAAAAATATCATACCACAAAAAATATAGGAGCCTTAATAAGAGGCTACACATCCAGTTATTTTTAAGCCAATATTGGGGTTTGCCGTACTTTAAATCAACAGTGTGCCCATTAACAGGATATATAAGATCCCAGACTCATACACATTAAACCACAAATGTCACAGACCTGTTAAACAAGGTGCAACAGGTGGATGCCCCGAGAAGCCAACTCCGGCATATGTTTTCTTGTGTTTTAATGCCATGATCTATTGGTCTGCGAATTTCTTATAAAATCATTTAGAGGTTTACCCATAATGGTGCTGATTTGAGCTAATCATTTTTCATGTGAGGACTAACCATAATAAGTCAAAGATAAATTGAAAAACACCGAAATAAATAAGGCATTGCTGTAACTTTAAATATTTTCCTATTGTGTTCATCACCAAAAATCACTAACAATTTGTTTCCAACTTTTGTGGCCTTTGACTTTTGGTCAACAAATAGGGGCCACATTCTCCCTAAGGCGGAGAATTCCCAGTTTCATGACAAAGTATTGCCTCGAGGAAAGCAGCCGACGGGTCCATGCGCACGCAAAAAATCTTATCCGGCACGCAATATTCACCTTTTAATAAACAAACCTCACAGCGGAACATTTATATAAGCTTTTTGCAACGGGAGAAAATCTTTTATAGCCAATCATTAGGCATATTGATCGAAGCGGACAGAAAAGTTATCAATATCATATCTGTGATCACTCTTTGTCTTTCGGGGGCCGTCATGTTGGTTGCCCGCTACATTTAATCTCATTTGTAAAACGTTTTATTTTATTCTTCGCCCCACTTAAAATTTAGAGCCATCGATATTGGTTCGTCGTAACTGACAATAAGGGCATTGAGTACCAATTACGTGATACATTGGTTTTTGAGATTTTAACTTCATACGTCCACACGTAAGGAAAGGTCGTGTTTATTTTAGATTACAAGACTCGGCACGAACCGTTTTATGACCCATGCACAAGTTAAATTTGTCCCCCTCCGCGCAATATCTTCCTCTCTTAAACTGGGAATCCCGCCTCACTTTCCAAACCAATTGCCCTCTAGTTCTTAGAATGTATCCAGGGTAAATGAGAAAATACTGTGCCAAACAATGTACTAACTCATCATGTTTCGGATCAAGTTTTCTGGGTAAGGACCCCTGGATGACATTTTACCCCACCTTGACCTTAATGTCATCAAATGTGTGCTATACTCACCAGATTTAAATTTCTCATGCCTTGCATAAATGAAGTTCCACACTGAGGTTAATATTTTGTACTTATATAATTTTTATACCACACATACTGCTGTGATATCATGCACACACACACCATCTAAAGGGGGGGGGGGACTCATTTTCATTGATCCCAGTATGAACTGTTTTGTTTGGGACAATAATTCAACTACTATATTAATGTAATCATGTACCTTAATTACTATGAAAGAAAAACCGACATGAATTGCAGCCATTTGAAACAGCAGCTGGTTAAGGTAACATGAGATTTTCAAAAAACCATCCCATACATTAGATCCTTATGTGAATTCAGAAAAATTCATATCATAAAATTTCTTGAATCGACACATGACATTCAAATATGTGTATCACAAAAGCCATTAAGGGACATCGAAAAATAGTGAATCTCTTATGTGCAACAACCCTAAAAGGGAAAAACTTAAATGCGGTCAATCATACACATTACTTGCATGCATTACGCACATGAAAAAATTGTGGAAATACTAGTTGGTACATTGGGACCAATGCAAAGGCTGGCTTAATAGGTGAGAGCGTTTTTTTAAAAAACATTTGTGGCATGTACTAGATTCAAGAAAAGGTTATATTTAAATATATATGTGATGAAATCAGGTCCAAATGTTCATGCCAAACAGTAACACTTTATAGCACCACACTAGGTCTTGGTCCCTCTGAGTATTAGCTTCTTGATCCATATTTATTGTGTACTTAACGAACACGAGGTTTCAAGGAGCCGCATGTCGTTCTCTCAAGATTAGCCCTTGCTTAGTGCAGGATGGTGGGTTCCAGCTGAAATCCCACTGAACCAGGGGCTACTTAAAGCAATATAGCACATTTTTTTAAGAGCGCCCACAATTTTTTCAAAAATTTGGGAGTTTTCCACACACACACGGTTGCATTTGTAACTGGCATTAAAATATACCTGTGAATGGTTACGCTCTAAAATGTCTATGTTCAAACGAATTGAATTAAGGACTTTTGTAATTGAATAATTATTAGTGGAGTCCTCCGATAATAATTCAACGGCTGCTTGAAATGGCCTTCCCACTGTGAAATAGCCGGAAAATTAGCGCATGTACGTGGCTCGCTCACCAAAAATCAGTAGAGGTTATCATTCTCCTTCTCGAGGTGGCAGTTTTTTTTTCTTTTCCTCCTGGACGGACATAACGTACATTGTCCAGCCTCCTGCTGTTTAAGTCCAATATGGGATCCCAATTCTAATTACAAAATCGCTTATTTTACTGATAAATACGATTTTTTGAGCATCCTCGTTCCAGCGATATAGTTTCACCCATAGACATGACCAACGCAACTGTGGCAAAATATCAAATTTTGAAAATTGGGGCGCTTTCAAAAATGTGGCACTATTGCTTTAAAAGCAATATTTAGCACATTTTTTGAAGAGTGGCCCCCCCCCCATTTTTCAAAGAATTGAGATTTTTACACGGTTGCATGGTAACTGGCCTAGTAAAATCTACATGTGAATGGTTAAGCACTAAAATGTCTGTGTGTGTACAACGAAGGATTTTGTAATTAAATTAAGAACAAATAATTATTGCGGGGATCCCCGATAATAAAACAACGGCTGCTGGAAACGGTCTATCCATGTGAAATAGCCGGAAATAGCGCCATGATACGTGTCTACGCTCATCCTTGTTTTTCAGGCAAGTCAGTTTGAGGTTTATCTCGCGGGTGGCACTAATTTTTCATCATGACAGAACATAACTTAGCATTGCCAGCTCTGGCCGTTAAGTCCAATCTGGGATCCCCAAGTCTAATTACAAATTGCTTATTTTATGATAAAAATAAACGCATTTTTAGCATTCTCCTTCGTTCGCAGGTATATAGTTTCATAGACAAGAGCCAACGTAATGTGCAAAAATATCAATGTTGAAATTGGGGCGCTCTTCAAAAATGTGCCTTATTGCGTAGGACAAAAAATAGTAGAAACCTGGTATGGATGCCCTATTTCCTAGCCAGATCAGAGAGGGGTGTCTGGCATGCTGGTTTTTCTTCTGTTCATAGCGCACATGGTGTGTGTGTCTGGTGTACCCTACTTCTGCAATATTTGTGCGTCTTACAACATGGTCATGCATTTAGAGCCCTTGACCGCAACTGGTTAACCCTATCCCGGACCGGGTCGTTTTGGCGGCCCGACCAACGGCCAAATGCAACGAGGTGCAATCTAATTTTATTTTAAAACGGCCCAGATGCAACGAGAAACAAATATTTGGCGTTTCATTGCATGCGGCCGTTTTTTCCCGGGGGGCACGGATAGTGTCGAAGAACATCTCGTATTTTCCCGGAAGACTGCCCAGATGCACCGATGAACAATCGCTTCATTTTCCCCAAAGACGCCCAGATGCAACGAGGAAACATCGCGCCTTTTCCCGCAAAAGACGTCCAGACACCGAGGCACATCGCGTGCGAATGCAATGAAGAACAGGGAAATAAATAAATATAATGGATTCGTACTGCACACTGATCTGCATGAAAATTTTTGTATTATTTATAGTTCCCAGTCGTGAGTGGCACTATAGCTACGTCATAAGTAGCGCGTGGCGCTATTACGCTAGGTCATGCTCCGGTTTACGTCATGAATGTGTTTTAATCATGTAAAAGTAGCTTAATCGAAAAATGGTGGCGCTCTCACACCATCGATATCGAATTGTCTATGGGCATTTGTACACAGTGTCACCCCTCCTGAATGAAAAGCATTCATTCGCCTTCTGCGGGCAACCCCGTCCTAATGCAGTGAAAGCATCGCATCATCCTGGGAATGCGTCCCAGGTTGGCAACTAGGGACATCGCGTCATTTGCCGGGAAGACATCCGCAGATGCAACGAGGAACATCATCGCGTCATTTTCCGTAGAGGCCCAGAAGCAAACGGAACATCGCGTCACTTTCCGTAAAGACGGCCCCGATGCAATGAGGTGCACTGAGAGTCATTTGCGCGACCAAAAATAAGTTGTTGACGGCCGAGATGGACGAAAACATTTTCCGACCGGTAAAAACCCGAGGCACGTTTTCGTTGCCTTCATTGCATTCTCGGCCCGTGTTAGGGTTAATCGTCGACATGAATGGAAGTTAAAACCATGTTGAACATTGTAATCAAGTTATTCAATTCAAATTCCAATTCAAATTCAAAATTTTTTTCCATCAAAAACAATTAAAATACATACATACATAGATGGAGGAGGTACAAAAAAAGCAAATGCCTGTAGAACATTTTGTAACCACCTATACTATAAATCAACAATTACATAATACAAAACATACATAACATAACACAACATGCAAGCATTAAAGTAATAGTCCCTAGTGACGACAAAGCGATTTTTTTTAAAGATACCAATAAGTAACTAGAGGTCTAAATGATAGCAATTTAAATGCAAACAACAATTTTTAGAGATTACGAATTCAAAATAGACTAATTTTCCTTTTAAATTGGTTGATTGTTTTGGAATCTTTAACATGCCTGGCAGTTCATTCCAAATTTTGGGCCCAATTTCAAAACAGTTTTTTGTACGAACAATAGAAGCTCTGGAAATCATTTTATTTCTAGTATCAATAGTTAGATTTGACGTTATGATTAGTACAGTCCATCAAATGAATGTGGGAGCATATTTTGTTGTATTTGAACATGAAAATCCCTATTTCATTTTTGACGATATTACAAATGTCCAATACATTAAACCTTTTGAACAATGGTTTTGAGGCGATAAATACGAGCTGTTTGAAATATTTAAAGCACGTTTTGGTGTAATTATGTACCTTTTCAGATATATCTTTGTTGGCCATTACCACCCATAAAAGTACCCAATATTTTACATTATGGTAATATTAGAGAACAATATTATTTATACAGAGCTCGTCCGGCAAAAAAACATTTCACTTGTTCAGTACAACCAATATTTCTTAACATAGTTTGCATCTTATCTATGTGGTTTTTTCCATGTAAATTTTTCGTCTATTATGATTCCCAGAAACTTTGCTTCTTCAACTCGAGAAAGTTTGCAAACCATAAGAAAAATACACAAACGTTGTCCTTTATTTTTGTTTGAAATGAGTGTCCTAAGAACATCAAATTTGTCTTCTAGCATTAATAAGATAGCTTTTTTGCCTGAACCAGTTGCAAAACCTTCAATTCATTAAATTCACTGTAGCACATAATATTTTGACATCTTATGGAATAAAAAACATGTAGTCTCATCCGCAAATAATATAATAGTTTTTAATACATCTGATTATAACAAATATCTTCCATATCTATAATAAAGAGAATTGGTCAAGTCGGGATCCTCTTGTGGCACACCACATTTGATATCTTGAGTCTCGATTTTCCTTTTGTTTTGTCCAAAACATATTTGTTTCCTTTTGAAGATCACTTTTGAACCAATGGTGGGAAATGCCTCTGAAACCATATGGGTAATATTTTGTGTATAACAAAATTCATGATCACAACGTGTCGAGCTTTCGACAAATCCTACAGATGCCAACCGTATTCTGTCACCATCAATAGCCTTAGTTTACACATTTCCTCATTTCAAAATCAATTACAGCCCTGTAGGGAGAATGGTGTTTGTAAGAAACATATTGTTTTTTGTATATACTATAAATCATTTTTTTTTGAACAAAAAACTATAACAACGTTGTATACAATACGTTCAAAGATTTTGGATACGGGGAGAACTGAAAACTGCCTAAATTACCAAATATTTCAGGGTTATCCTTTTTTTGTATATAGGGAACCTTAGCTACCTTCAAATCCTCCGGGAAACAAACCAAAAGCAAGGATAAATTGCTTGATTGACAACGGTTTTTGCTAATTTTTCGTTTGCTACATGTTATGGAACTTTACCTTTGGTTGCTGTCACTTTTAAAGTGCTACATGTAGTTTTCTTAAATGGCGAAACCGGTGTCAAGAAGCAAATTTTTTGGTAGACGTTTCATATAGAAATCACAAGGATGCAATGAGCATTCTTTTATTTTCCTTCAAGCATTACTGCACAACACCATACAAGATGACGAACAATTGTATGTAAACCATCATTGGCATTCTGGGGACTCTATATGAGAAAGTCTACCAAATTTTTAACTTTTGGGTAGGATCAGTGAAAATGGCGCTGCCTCCTAGTGTGTAGAGTGTTGCAGTGCTTGCCACATATACTTGTAGAATAATATTCAATTGACACAACAAGAGTAATCAAGTAAAAGTTTAGTATTTGTGGTCACCAAACACCACAACATAATTCTTAAATTTGAGAGCAAGGTTTTGTAAAAAATTAGAACTTCAACAAAAAAGTACAAAGAAAAAGACTAAGATTGCCCGAGTTAAAATTTCAGAAAAAAGATGTCTAGTAAAACTTGGGTGGTGAGCCACAGACAGATTGCAAGAAAGGTACTTTCCCAGCTTGCCTCTAAGACTCATTTCCATTTCCACAAGAGTGATAAGTGCTGTGAATCGCTGTTGCATGCACAAGGGGAACATCAGCCCACTCACGATCAACAAACATAGAAATTGTTACTGTACAACAATGATCCAGGTAGAGAGATTGCAATAGAGGGTGTGGGAGGGAGAAAACAGTAAAGTGCAAGGGTTGTAAAGCCAAACTTGGTAGAGTACTATTCCTCAGGAAAGAACGGACCTGATTGTTTGTGATTAGATATACATCTGAATGTAAACGTTAGTTGATGGGTGAGTGGGAAGAAGCAAGTTCAACAGTGAGATTTTTGTTGGTAAGCAAGGAGGTTAGCTCAACAGTGATATCATTTGCCCGTTTATGAAATGTGCTGTGCAAGAGAATTTACTTTAAAATTGGTCCAACCTGTCCATATTGTATTTTGTGGCGCCTACAGTAGAGCTTTTTAAGTCTTTTTTGTCTGTCTAGGCTGTCGGTCTCTCATCTGCCTGTCTATCCTGTCTATCTGCTGAGTAGCTTAAGCTGTTTTGATTGACAGCAAAATGCAGTCACAGAACTGTTGACATTGTTGACAAATTAAGTACATGCATGAGCTCTAAAACTTGTCACGAATTGAAAAGTTAAGCTCTTGAGAGAAAATGATCCTCTTTCAAAAAACACAACCTGTGGCATTTTCAATTCCTCCGCAACAAAAGCATGAGTACCCGACAGTAAGTGGTGATGGTACCGGGCATCAGGTCAAATATACATC
Source organism: Ophioderma brevispina (assembly GCA_023653785.1). Taxonomy (NCBI): domain Eukaryota; kingdom Metazoa; phylum Echinodermata; class Ophiuroidea; order Amphilepidida; family Ophiodermatidae; genus Ophioderma; species Ophioderma brevispina. The sequence continues at coordinate 10,489 of JAMKCH010024908.1, read as the reverse complement.
TCACAGAGTCCTAGAAAAAAAATGATTAGCATTTTTTTGTTTCTCAATACACCAGATTGACCTTGTCATTGTTAGGTTTGGAGGTGTGACCACTGGTCCTTGCTAGCCAGGGGTTTTAGGTTGTGCCCATTTGCCTGATACTTAACGTGATACATAGATAAGCAAAATTTCTAGCTATTAAAGCGTGTTGGGACAAGCTTCAGAAATTGCCCCAATTACAAAGTTCCAAAACAGATTTTTTTGCCACATTTAGTAGACTGTTCCCAATGTGTATTAAATCACACTTGGAGTGATAAGCCAAAAATTCATCTTATGCCAAAATGATGTAGGATTTTTCGGTTTGACGGCAGAAAACTAAGCATGCTCCGTTTTGGGACAAATACAACATATTCAAATCGTATTTCTTAAGGTTTTATTTTCTACATAAACTTCCAAAACATCGTGATAAGTGTTCCTACAACCAATCAGGTGCCAATGTTACAAATTGTCTCATTCTTAAAATTCATGGGTCTTTACACATCCTGACTTGCTCTTTGTGTGGAACTTGAAATTTTCGAATGAATTGGTGAGTTTTAAAGGTAATAGCCTATAGGTACCCCCCCCCCAATTTTACCGGAAGTGCACTCGAAAAAAAAAAAAAATTTTGTTTGTCGGAAGGAAGAAAGCAAAAATAATATTTTTCTCATTTACCTTTGTGAAATCTTAGTGCCTAAAAGTGTTGGTTAGGGGTTAGCAAAACTTGCCCCATTTTGCGTTGATGATATTAGGCTACAGAGTACTATATGAGGAATATACAAAGTCATTTTTTAGCACTTATCAAAATGGATTGAAATATCATTTGTAAAAATATTTAAAGATAAAAAAAATTAATAGGCATAATGAAATTGGGCCATCCGCCCTAATTAATCAACATGTTGATAGCCGTTTCAAGGGTGTTTAGGTATGATGGTGCGCTAAGGTTAGTGTATTTGACGGGGTTTATAAATATGTTTATAGGGGTAGTAGGTAAGCTGGTGCAGGAGTTAGGATGGGTTTGAGGTTGTGCAGAAGGTTAGTAGTAGGTGGGGTAAGGTGGTGACAGGTAATAGGTGGTGCATGATATAGTATGGGGCAGTAGGTAAGTTGGTGCAGGAGTAGGATGGGTTAGGGTGGTTTGCAGGGGTTAGTAGTAGGTGGGGTAAGGGGGTGCCAGGTAATAGGTGGTGCATGATATACTGTGGGGTAGTAGGTAAGTTGGTGCAGGAGTAGGATGGGTCTAGGTGTGGTTGTGCAGGGGTTAGGAGTAGGTGGGGGAGGTGGTGCCAGGTAATAGGTGGTGCATGATATATGTGGGAAGTAGAGTAAGTTGGTGGCAGGAGTAGGAGGATAGGGTGGTTGTTGCAGGGGTAGTAGTAGGAGGGGTAAGGTGGTGCCAGGTAATAGGTGGTGCATGATATAGTATGGGGCAGTAGGTAAGTTGGTGCAGGAGTAGGATGGGTTGAGTGGTTGTGCAAGGGGTATTAGTAGGGGGGTAAGTGGGTGCATAGGTAATAGGTGGTGAATTGAGATAGTTGGGGTAGGAGGTAAGTTGGTGCAGGCGTAGGATGGGTAGGGGGTGGTGTGCAGGGCGTTAGTAGTAGGTGGGGTAAGGGGGTGCCAGGTAATAGGTGGTGCAGATTACTGTGGGGAAGTAGGTAAGTGGTGCAGGAGTAGGATGGATAGGGTGGTTGGCAGGGCGTTAGTAGTAGGTGGGGTAAGGGTGGCTGCAGGTTAATAGGTGGTGCATGGTATAGTATGGGGTAGTAGGTAGTTGGGTGCAGGAATAGGATGGCTAGGGTGGTTGTGCAGGGGTTAGTAGTAGGATGGGTAATGGGTGGTGCCAGGTATAGGTGGTGCATGGTTATAAGTATGGTGGTAGTAGGAAGTTGGTGCAGGAATAGGATGGCTAGGGTGGTTGTGAGGGGTTAGTAGTAGGTGGGGTAAGGGGGTGCCAGGTAATAGGTGGTGCATGATATAGTATGGGGAAGGAAGTAGTGTAAGTTTGTGCAGGAGTAGGATGGGTAGAGTTAGAGTGGTGGCAGGGGTTAGTAGTAGGTGGGGTAAGGGGGTGCCAGGTAATAGGTGGTGCATGATATACTGTGGGGTAGTAGGTAAGTTGATGCAGGAGTAGGATAGTAGGGTGGTGTGCAGGGGTAGGCGTAGGTGGGGTCAAGTCCCGGTTGCCAGGTAAGAGTGGTGCATGATTATCTTATGGGGAGGAGGTAAGTTGGCAGAGTGGATTGGGTAGGGTGGTTGTGCAGGGGTAGTCGTAGGGGGGTAAGGTTGGTGGCCAGGTAAAGGTGGTGCATGATGATAGTATGGGGGTATATAGGTAAGTTTGCGTGCAGGAGTAGGACGCGGTTAGGGTGGTTGTGCAGGGTTAGCTATACTAATTCTATCTTCTCGAGTCATGTGACCTCAACGCGTTCAAAACAGATGTTTTGCGTGTGTTTCTTGCTGCCCGATCAATTGCTAATACCCTGACGTCCACTGACTCGAGGGAAGATAGATGGAGTATAGTAGGGGGGGTAACGGTGGTGTCAAATAATAGGTGGTGCATGATATTAGCAAGGGAGTAAGGTACTTAACTACAAGCACCAAGCTACATCGACATACTTTTGCAGTTCGAAATTTCTTCCAATTGCTGCTGCTGTCTTATAGCAAGGCACGTGAGCAGGTGAGACGCTTAGGTCGGAACCACCTTGTGTTGACTAAAAGTAAAAATAGAGTATATTCAATTATTTTTTGCCACCCCCCAAATAGTTGGTGTGTGGCTTGTGTTATCACAACTGATGTTATGTGTGTCTGTGTGTATATCTGTGACTGCTACATTAGTCAGGCACAACCAAGGCAAAGTTCTAGACTAGTTTACCCATGAACTTTAAAAATTTTATAGGGTGGTAGACCAGGGTGACTTCCTATTGATGTATTTATTGTTATACTCAGCAAAAATAAACAAACCAATACAAACAACAAGTAACAATAAAAATACAGCAATCACTTACTACATAACAAACAATGTCTGTGCTGGATAAACCATGAAAGTTCTGGCTTAAAAAATTGACAAAAGTATTTCTCATTGGGGTCCAAGAAGAACGTCAGTAGCGTCTGTGAAAGAGGACAGTTTTATTGCTGTATAGTTGTGCAACAAGTATCTCTATGTCAATTAATATTCATGATCTTATTTGCATAACAACAAAATACCAGGTATCAAAAATATGGTTAACCAATGATCTTTTTCAACTTTGTAGACCATCAGGTAGTGTATAGTTTGTGTCCAGAATGAGAGATCTACCTGATGAACAGCATTGATCTTAATTTTCAGCCTATCAATGAATAGGCTTTTCAGAAGTATTAGGAGTTTCAAGGGCAGCCACTAAATATAGAAACTACTCTTTTGTATCATGTTCAGTCTTGTGAAAGTCACAGTTATGCAAAGTATTGAAATTGATGGTGCTTTCTATGCAACAAATTTTGAAATTTTGAGTTCAAATGGGTTTTGGGGGTACTTTTGTATTTTGCCCCGATTTCCAAGGTGAAATTAGTAGGCATGTTTGCATGCAGAATACTTGTCCTAGCTGCTATATGTTAATAATGCTAAGCCTTGATGCATTGCAGTCTAATGTTTGTACCTTGTTTGTTCGTCGTGTGCTGCATGTTTTATTTATACTAGCTACTCACAACTTGGCAAGGACAATCCCATGTCTGTTGGTGTTAACCACTCAGTACCTTTGGTCAGTTGTGCATTTTGCAATATGGCTAGCGAGTTTATGGTAGTTATAAAACTCCTAGTATTATTTTGCAATATAACTAGTACTAGTTAGAGATTAACTGATCAGGGTTTCCTCTGCCGATACGATGCCCGATACTTTTTTGTCGTAGCGGCCGATCCACCAATCCGATCCGATGGTGTGTCCTATATGTTAAGACGACAAACCCTAGTGGGTATTAGTAGGAGTTGCACTGGTGGTTCAATTTTTAAATTATAGGAATTGGCGACGATGATTTATAGTTAATAAATTGTGTGGTCCCACATTTGTTACAAGTTCCGATGAAGTATTTTAGAGGAAAAGGTTATCTTTTACTTACCAGAATGTGTGAAAAATAAAGTACAGCCATCAAGAACGGCCATTGTAAATTCCCGCAAAACAACTCTGTCCTGAGTGCATACAGAAGTCGACATCATTGTCATTTATATTGAAGAATTAATTTAGTATTTAATTGCATTTCCAAAATGTTGCGTTCAAGTTTAATAAATCCAACAACTTTTTGTTACAATTATACGAGTCGATCGGGACCGGCCTTCACGTGCAGTCCATCCCCAGATCAGGCCGTCTACAATATGTGATTGCTTTCTCGGTCTTGAGATTGAAGCTTGGTATCTCAGGTAATGTTTTACAGTGGGTTCGTTCCTACCTTAACATGAGGTGCCCACCCAGTCCACATAGATGGATTTGTTCTGATTCTCATTCACTTAAAACTATGGACTACCACAGGGCTCAGTGATGGGTCCACTTAAGTTTATTATCTACACTCTTCCTGTTGGTGAAATTATTCGCAATTGGTCTGGATATCACTTGTATGCAGACGGACACACAGATCTTGGAAGTCATCAATCCCAGGGAAACCAGGCACCGCTGAAGCTCTTCGCAGACTTGAAGCTTGCATTTCTGACTAATGCACTGGATGTGTATGAATTAAACTCAAGCTGAATAGTAAAAAACTGAATTCTTTGTAGCCGGCACAACTCAAGGTCCGTTTATCAACCTAAATTGAACTTAAAGTTTGTGACGGATCATACGACCATCTGAAACTGTCCGAAATTTGGGCATCATGCTTGATTCTCATCTCTCAATGGATCAGCACAAAATGCATGATTATCTTCAATACTTCCGCTTCGCATCATTCGCCGTATTAAAAGTTTTCTGGATCATGCCACCCTTCATGCAGTTGTTAGAGCACTGGTACTATCACGCCTTGACTATGGTAACGATACTCCTGGATGAGCCAAATCAAAGGATCTTGATCGTTTACAACTCGCTTACCAACACAAGGCCTGCCAAATTGAATTTTCTGCAACAGATTTTGATAGCCCTTCGCCACTCATGCCACAATCTCCACTGGCTGCCAATAAGAACCGTTAATTTCAAAACTCTGCCTTTACATCTTAAGTGTTTGCCAAGGGATTCTGCACCACAATATCTAATGACCTTTATCACAATAAGGAAACCAACACTCTGGGCCATGCACAAGATCATAACTGACCAACTCTCCCACAGGCTTTTCCTGAAGGAATCGCATTGGCGATAGCGCATTCCAAGCAGCCGCACCGACACTGTGGAACTGCCCCCCCACAAAACATCAGGGAGGCAGGCTCAGTTGCAACTTTCAAAAAATGTCTGAAGTCTCATTACTATGTTTAATGTAAATCAGTTTTGCTTTGGATTATATTTGCTGTTCTTGTTATTTCCTGCGCCTTGATCTAGATGTAAAGGCCGCGTTAGAAATTCGTATGTATGTATGTAGTATGCTAATTATTGCTGACAGGGGCACAAACACTAGGAGAAGTAGAAAGAAACGTTACATAGGCCCATTTTTGGTTACAATGGTTACAATGATTACGGGTCGGTACAAATGATTGCAGATGGTTACAGTGTAAACCATTAATGGTTACCACATAAACCCCATTTTGGTTACTGTGAAAACCAACTTGGATTGATCTCTCAATATCGGTTACACTGTACCGTTTTGTTAACCAACTGTAAAAACTGTTTGTAACACCAAGTGAAATAATTCCCACTCAATATGCAATTGACTGACAGGTGAATCAATAATGCCTCTTGTCAAAGTGAAGTGAATAACTGAGAAGTTAATTACTTGACAACAAGCTGTATTGACATGAGACAGCTGTTTACTACTACCCACTTGTATTCACAGTAAAATGTCAGTATTTTGCACAAAATAAAATCAGATCATCAAAAATGCAGTAGAGATTTGTATCAGTGCCAGACTGACCAGCCATCTATTTCAAACATAAATCTGTAATCTGGTAATTATCATGCTTCTTAGTTAATGTCCCTGAAAGACCCACTCTCACAGGGTGGTGTATACCAAGGTAGACAAGGGTCATAGACCAAGGTAAACAAAGGCCTTCAAATAGTTGCAAAAGGCGAGTTAACACTGTTAAATATCAAGTTAAATGTAAAGCCTTTACAATACTTGACTGCAAATGATATGATTGCACCATTTTGTTAGGTATTATTTAAAAAATTGTACAGTTACTCAAGCTATGAAGCCGAGTGCATATTATAATTCCAAACCTCCCATCTTGCTATTTATTTAAAACAATCATAGTATTTTCTTTTCATTATATAGCTAAACACCCCACTCTGAGCTAAACCCAATAGTGCAATTCACATTATTTTGTATATTTTAGTTAGTTTGGCCGAAATGGATAGATTGTGTCAGGGAATATATATAGTTTCATGATAAAAAATATTCATAGCAGATGGTTCATCTGTACACTGCGGATATCTTTATGTAATAAACCAAGCCTTTTGGCCCTGAAAGACTTCAACACATAAACATACACAATTTATATCCCCAATTGCTCCCTCTAAACCCAACAACTGTCTTCTGCCCACCACAGTTTTGGACACTCAAAAGTAGACCAATTTTAATATCCAGACAAACGTCTGATAAATATGTAGCTAGTAGTGAGTAGCTAGGAGTGAGTACCATTGCTGACTTAGTCCACCAAAAAGAAAAGATGAACCCTAAGCGTGTAAGATATTCATTTTTGACTTAGATTTTCAACAGACAGAAGTTGGGAATAGATTGTTTTGGGAGAAAAGATATGGGTATTTTTTCACAATGTTTTTTACTGCAGATTATGTCAATGTCATTACATGTGAAAAATTCAAGTTAAGAGGATATCACTGATTTGATAAATAAGATAAAACAAAAAAAATCATCAAAAATCAGATTTTTGCATGTATACACACAGCTGCAAGGTAATACGAACAAAACCACATGCCTCAATAAAAGGCACAAATCGGTTATTTATGTCAGAATTGTCTGAACGGACACTTGAACAAACACGTAATTGAATGGAATATTGTATCTTTTGAAACCACTCCCATTTTCTTTTCCTTTTCTGTTAATTCTTCAGTTGGAAAAAATAACTTGTGAGAATTCTACAGGGGGGGGGAACTTTTTATCCTGCACTTTTAAAACTATTACTGCAAATTATTTCAGATATTTTCACTATGTCGGATATAAATCCTGATAGTGTCTTTAACTGATTGGCCTAATAAATGTAATTACAACCTATAATTTCTATTTACTAAAAAATCATAAATAAAACAAGTATTTTGCTCCATCAATTAACAGGGGTGGATTTATTTTCTTTTCTGTACTGGTCCGTTGGGCCAGTGAGCTAGGAAACTACTGCCCTCTGTAGTGAACTCACTGGCCCAACCAATTCCCATGCTCTTGGCTGATTTTTCTTGTCTTACGCCAAACTTGCTTGGCCTACGTGTCAAAAATTCAATAGGCCCTAATTTGACCTCAGTCCCGAGGACACTCAACTTGGGGTGGTGCGGCACAAAGTCACTTGGGGCTTGAGAACTGATTTTTTAAATAATTTTGGTCTCGGAGCTGATTAAAATTGTCTCCAATATATGGACTTGGTCAAATTAGAGGTTGTGGGAAACGATTTCCCCATGGAGATAAAATCTGAGTTTTGCGGCAATGTAGAATTCTACAAACTGCAAAAAGGCATGAACTGGGAGTCTTGAACGACGCACATACTCGTACTGTCATTTCAGATCAGTGCCCCGACCCCTCCTCCCCCCTGCCGTGCCTCATTATTTGGTGTCCTAGTTTAACTTTTTTTGCATTTAACTTTATACACTCAATGTTTCAATCACCTACATTTTGTAGGTTCGTAATTAGCTAATTAATATTGATAAATAAATGTGGACAAAAATTACTCCTCATGTTCTACAAAACAATCATTTGCTCTCTTTCAGTTGTCACTTTTGGGAGATAGAGATAACCTCAGTCCATTTCTTACATCCTTGCCTTTTTGTATCGTTTTATTACTTGAAACGTCTTTCTAATTTTGTTTCTTGTAGGGCCTGGTCCACTGCAATTGGTGTAAGAAAAACTGCATTTCTGCTGAATTCTGGCAGTTAACATGCTCGAACGCGTGATATGTAATTTTTTAATATGTGATTTTTTTTATTTTTTTTATTTTTTGCGTTTTTTTTTACATTTATTGAAAAATGTGAACAGAACTCATGGTACCTAAATACTGGCCCTCACTCCTATGCACATAAAATGCTATGATGGTTGTGCCAATTGAGTCCCCGCACTGAATTTGTGACTGATGATCTTTTGAAAAAGCACAAATGGATGAAAATATTAAATAAAAATGCTTAAGCATTGGAGTGTTTCTAAATTCATGCATGTGGAGTTAAAACTGGAATTTTTTACAAGACCTACCAAACCTACATTTCTGAAAAATTCAACTGGCCACGGCACTCAAATTGAATTCTTACTGCCCTAATGCATTTCACTGGCCGCTGGCCGCGGGCCAGTGCTAAAATCGAGCCCGGATCAATAATGCTATAAATTGGCCATACTTCTGTCCTTGGTGGGTGACATCTTAAATCGCAAACAATATCAACAACAACACTCTAACTTAGTTATTTTTACCATCATAACCTTACTCATTCTGCAAAAGTCCAAACTATAATTAGTATAAACAAGGGTTTCGAGGGTAAGACACCTATACTGTTAGAAGCTAAATGTAAGTTTTTTTTCATTGAAAATTATTTACTTTCTCATGTTTATCACTTAAGGTGCAATTTCGTGCTTCCAGCCCCTTCTGTTTTTAATCATTGTTCACTATATAATCCTTGAAAGCTTTATTCACAATTTTAAAGATGATCCCCCCCCGACTTTGCGGTTTTGTGTTATGAGCAGATGCTTGGTTCCCCACATGTCCCATCTAGGCCACTGTGGCGATAATTTCTGTCCGTTTGTATACAAAGTGCGAATTACTTACAGACCCGGCCGAATTTGCACGTAAGATTTGGCACACAATGGATTACTGATGTTGACCGTTCAGATCTGAAAATCTCAACTTTTTTGAGTAAAGTTGGGGGGACGAGGCTTTGGATCAAGAAATGCGATAGGCGTAAATCCCGGGGGGATGGGGGCTATACATCCCCCCATATTTTGATGAAGGGGGATGGTCAATACGATCATCCCCCAATGATTCATGTTCATGTGTTTTTTGACCAAAAAAACCTATTGGTACAAGATAAGTCTATAAATTGGTCCATTTCCGTGCGCTTCGCTCGCCTCCCTTTCTTCTAATTACAATTACATTTAAGCATTTGGCTTCTAAATGGCAAACGTTTTAAAGCGGCTTGCACGCACATGTGTTGGTAAGGTTCTTTTTAGCAAACTGAACTACTGCGTTTCAGTTCATTCAGATATTTTCATCAACCCCATCCCCCCAATGTCGAAAAGAAATTTATGCCACTGCGAATGCCCCTTTAAGATCCAGAATAAACCTGATTATATATTCAAGAAAGCTGAATGTGCTTGTGAAGATAGAGACAGTGGATATGGGGGAATTGAAAAGAAATATCCCATATTTAATGTTTCAAAATCAAGTCAACTGATGCATACTCCCCTAATCCTACTGGTATACCTATATAATACACACATAGCAGGCAAAAACTCTAACAACTTTGAAGTTCTCACAATATCATGGACTCATTTGGTAAAAACTTGTTTGGTAAGAGCCTGCTGCATGTTTTTGGAGAAAAGCAATGTATTCACAAGAAACAGGGGGAAAGATAGAAAGTATGTTCTGAGAAACACACAATCTGGTAGAAATTTAAAAGGCCGACTCAGAGATTTCCTTAGGAGGGCGCTCTCAAGTTCCAAAAAAATCGTGTTTTTTATGTCATGTACATAATACTTGTCCATATACTAATCACTGTGTGAAATTACTAAGCTTTAATCGACTTCCTTCATATAGAAATCACAACTTTGTTATAAAATTCTCCGGATCCGAATTTTTGTTACTACACAGTATCCTATGGGAACTTAATACTAACACATATCATGTTTCTGGCACAAAACGAAAAATCTGATTCATCTGAAATTTTCGGAATTGTGCTTTTTAGTTAGGCTTCCTATCTTAATTCTAGTTGACTATTTGTCATTTTTACACAAAAATAAATAATTTCGAAATCTCTGAGTCATACTTTAATCTGCCTGTGTTATAATGGCCTCTATGGCCTCCATTTTTTCTGATTAAACTGTTAAAAATTTATTTTTTCCTCTCCAATTTTATTTGAGAAAAGAGTTCTCCGGAAAAGCACTTTGTTTACTATAAAGAGAGAAAATGGAATACCCCTAGTTTGTTTGCTAACTTGCACGCTGTTTA
>JAMKCH010024907.1:0-19950 GCA_023653785.1 Ophioderma brevispina | reverse complement strand
AACAAGGTTTGGAATTCGGGCCAATGGGTTTAATGAAAAGCTAGAAACTAGGCAATAAAATGTATATTCGAAAACTTTTGGCCCTCATTATCGACTGGCTCAATAATAGTCGAAAATGCCGAGATACTTTTTGTGCCAGTGTACATTTAAAATCCAAAAACAAAAAATTATTAAATAAACATTAGGCCCGAATATTCCAAAAAAGGGGTTTTTAGCGCGATTTTAGCTAAACAAACGTTTATATGGGAGATAAACGTTATCGCTTAAGTAAACGCGATTCCAGAAAGGATTTTAAAAGTAAACGCAATTTTTAACTCCGCCAAAATGATCGTCGAAATTTAACTAGGTACGGGTAGTTTAAGGGTGACTTGCCATTGGTCTAATCCAATTGGTCTAATGGCCATGTTGTCTAACTCCAATTGGTCTAATAATTTAGTTAATAACCATTTAGGCTATAAACCATTTAGTCTAACAGCCATGTATCTAATATTCATCTGGTACTACAACTCAGATCGTCTAATACATATCGTCTATAACCGAATTGGTCTGAATGGCCAATTGGTCTAATACCCATCTGAGTCTATATTGCCGTTTTGTCTAATATCCATTGTCTAATATCATTTGGTCTAAACCCCATTTGGTCTAAATCCATTTGGTCTAAAAACCCATTTGGTCTAATATCCCATTGGGTCTAATATCCATTTGGTCTAATATCCAGTTTGCTCTAAAAAACCCATTGGTCTAATATCAATTTGGTCTAATATGCATCTAGTTAATATTATTTGGTTAATGTTCATATTGTCTAATATCCATTTGGTCTAAATTTAATATCAATGATTACTTTAGTCTTGAATCAGGTGATCAAGATTTTTTTTTTGAAAGGAAGGAACACGAAGAAAAAGTCTTGTATGTGTCTTCGTTCGATGACGAACAGTGCTGCATTCGGGACTTGTGCATTTTTCTCACTCAGCATTGGGTTTTTGGGGTTTTTGGTGGGCGTAAGTTATGTGTGGAAAAATTATTTGAAACGCCTGTTAAAAAGTTATTCGGTGTGGAATATTTTGGTCTACAATAAAGACAACACTTATACAATTTTCTACCTCAACATGCTATCAAAGATGTTTGTTTCTTCGTTGGTAGGTATTTCATTCAACTCTTCAGTAACTTTATTTTTTTAAAACTTTTATGATGATGAAGTTATAGAAAGATAAAGGATTATCACTAGACATTTGCCACACTAAAATGTAATGTGGATACGTGGACAAAGTGTAAAACCGGCTTCTTAAATTTAAAAGACCGATCGGTGGGAACTGGGTATGTGAATGATCTTAGAGCAAATCACGCCTAATAAAACAAGCTTCTGTTTGTTACCATCTGATAAGATATATGTTTCTTACCCTCATTATCTTGCGGAGTTGCCACACCCTAGTGAACATTCCTCGGGTGCGCTAAAAATTAATGTCAAAATTTCGTTAAAAACCTCCTTCCCGGCGTCTAAAGGAAAAAATGTGAAGGTAGCACATTCACCGGGTGGTTATGCCGTCAAAGTCCAGGTTGGGGGAGGGGCGGTTGCCACCTATGCTGCACAGTGTGCATCTAAAAATCTTTGTTTATTTAAATTATAGTCAATTGCATGCCATTCATTAGAACTTAAACCCACATGAAAATCCGACATTCCGACCTTTTTAGGGCAAAGTGCCTATTTTCGTGGAAAATGCCAATTTTGCCGGCTCGCGGAACTTTTTGGCGTCAATGTGACGTCATACTAGTTATGTTGGGACTTATTTTGGTATCAATGGAAAGGGAATGACCATAGTACCCACTAGGTAGTCAAATATAGCATCGAGGACTTTACAACTGAATTTCACGAGGGGGCCTGGGACACCTGTCTTGGTAAAGCGTGGTACAAAAAAAAATGGGCTTGGTAAGGACTAGGGTAATGCACCAAAACTATTTTATCATTAATTTTGACAAACACAAAAAGAATCGCGTTACGAATATCAATTGCGTGGTGTTGTACTTTCCAAAGTCTGGAAAACTAACAAACACAGAATTTAGAAAAAATAGTCTGGACTCCAATGCATAAATATGACATTGGAGATGCGCCGTTTGCGCAAAAAACAAAAAATGAAGAAAGAACCAACAAGTGTGAAACAAAATTGTAAATGCTGAATTTTGAACAAATTAGCCACTCCAACAAAACCATAAATTAGACAAACTATCAAGATATTCAACACGCTCCCAAGATGCTTCTCCTGTAAAAAGAGATACGGTTACTTTTCTTGAATTTTTTCGCTTGTAACTTGTATTGTAAGGGGCCAAAAAAACAGCACGTAAAACAAGATAAACTAGTACAAGAGCCCTCTAAAGATTCAAAACAGCAGAAAATTGCAAATTCTAGTGTACCTGAGAGAAACCAACTATATAGTGGAGACATTTTGCTGCGTGTATATAGAATCAATTGGTACAGAAAAGCTCGAAAAAGAAAAGATTAGAAGAAAACAATTATACCGGTTTGTAAATGGTTGCAGAGTTTTGCCACCCAGTGAGGTGTTTGTCCTATAGTCTGATTTTTACATCTGGATGGTACGAACACATCCTGGAAGGGATGATTTTTTTTTGGGGGTTGGATAAACACTAAAAGCCGTATTAACAGCTGAAATCTCAACTTTGTTCAGCAGAATAAGATGCTCTAAACCAATTACATGAAACCTTTTTCTATCGAATATGTAAAGGCTTTATTTTTATATTTTTATTCATAAAACTTTATTCAGAATAAAACAAAGTAGGAACATAAAAAACCCCAGGACACGAGTCGGTGGACACGTACTCAGGCAGGGCAAACGTACAATATTAAAAACACATAAATATAAAACATATAAAAATAGAAAATCTTTTAAAAATCAGGTTCCATTGAATAGATTGCCTTAAGTCTGAGAAACATGCTATCGATTCCGTTGGTTGGATGGGACAATCAAAGAAGGGATTAAAGTCATGTTGAAAATCAGCCGGGTGGGAACCCTCTTAAAGAGGACGATTAGGCCCGAAAATATTGCAGTTCGTTATGATTGACCAAAACTTTTAGTTACTTTAGCTATATGAGGAAAAAGACGTCAAAAACATTTCGAACAAGGACGAATAAATGTAAACCAGCGCAAACAAGGCTTAAACGTATCAGATGTCTAATATTCCTTTGTGACGAAAAATACTGAATGCTGGAAAATTCATGCAAGCACGATGTTGGTATAGAGAAAACACATACTGAAAAAAACGACAACATAATGTAGGATGAAATATCCTGACTGGGTGTAAAAAATGGTGGAGGTTCTGATAGATGGAGATTCTCCCTCTCCAGCAATAATGACATAATAATTTGTGGCGAGTAATAATTACTTATTCGATTCTTTTCTTTTCTTATGGTGAATTGCTTCAGTTTGTAATGTCAAGTTTGATGTTTGGAATTATTCAGTGCAGGGCCTTGATTATTTTCTTCGTGAAGAAAGGGAACATCTTTTTAATGGCCTTAATCTGATCCGACTTCGTCACATTAGAATTTCTATGGAATTAGTGGGTAAAGCATGCACCCTCTCAGAACGAATGGAATCGTCGACACGCCCAAAAAACTTTTAATGAAACTGACAGGAATAAAAATCCTACTTTATAGCATAAGTTTTAGATCAAAAATGGATTGACGGCACTCGTCAAGGCTTATTAGGAAGTTGGTATTGGACTGACCAAGCATAAATTGAAAAAGGAAAGAAAGACAGATCAAGAAACAATATCAACCGACCAAAAATAAGAGAAAAAGAATCGGTACAAGCACAAGGAACTCCACTCTCATACGAAGGGCAATATTAGCAGTGAGGGAAAAACTGGATCAGGTGTGGAACTTAGACGAGTTATCTTCCGACAAGCAGGGAGTAAAAGAGACCAATTCTTAAACCCCGAACCCTCCCGGGGATCCCTTTAGTCGCCTCTACATGCAGGGAATAAATCGGGCTTATTCTTCACCCCGAGCCCATTGGTACATCTGTACCCTATTTAGTTGAACATTCAAACGAGTAGGTAGACAAAGTACCAAAGGCCACCATCGCAATCTGGAACAGGGTCTGCCACCCGTGGAAAGAGATTAGGACTCGTCGACTGAAATAAGAGTATGCACTCTATGTACCGACTCATGGCAGGAGAGAAAACCCGGACGACAACGAAACCACTTGTTCTGCAATACATTCCGTGTCTCCTGTGGGACATGGACAACATGCTTAGGAAAGTCAACTGATAAAAATCGCTATGACCCGAGGTCGCTGGAGGGAACTTGTGGTCGCCTGCTCTGCAGCAGAATGATGATGCTTGTTGATGATGGCATACTGATACATGCAATTGGCAGATAATTTTTTTTCTTCAAATTTAAATCAAGTTTAAGATCAATTATTTGGGTTTAACATTCAAATGGATGTGAGACAAAGGGTATATTCGCCAATAGATTTAGACCAGTGGCAGAGAACCAAATGTATTATTAGACCAAATTGATATTAGACCAAATGGATGTAGACCAAATGGATATTAGACCAAATAATGGGTATTAGACCCGATGGCTATTAGACCGAGTTATTAGACCAATTGGTTATTAGACCAAGGATATTAGACCTATGGATTATCATACCAAATGGATCTTAGACCAATGGATATTAGACCAAATGGATATTCCGAGCAAATGGTGTTTGTGGTTATTAGACCAAATGCAATAGACACGAATGGGTAGGTGACTGATGGCATTAAACCAAATGGATATTATACATTCTGGTGTTAGATAAATTGGATGTTAGACTAAATGGCTATTAGACAAATTGTATTAGTACAATTGGGTTTAAAATTGGATTTAGAACCAATTGGCTATGAGAACCAAATGGGATAAGACCAAATGGCAATAACCAGTTTAAGAAGGGTTTTAGTGTGTGTTTCCGTCAAGTGCACGGCTCATTGCCACTGTCCAGTTTACAACACAATGGTGCATAACTTTCTCGCAACAGTTCGTGTAGCACCTAAACGCTACGGAAAGAGCCATGTATACACTTTGTTCGCTCACCAGCTAAAACACAATAGACCTTTTATACCTCAAGTTAGCGTCTCATTGAATGACGACGATGTTACTCGTGTTTAAGCTTTTGTTTTAAGAGCAAAGGGTTAGAAATATTTAAACGCGTTTGCTTAAACGAAATTTTAAATTAACTGACTCAGGGCGATTTTAAGCTAAAATCGGGTTAGTTAAACAAGTTTTTGGACTACGGGCTTTATATTTTACAATTGAGCTATTCCGTCCGCAGGGTCGGAAAGAGTTTGTATCCCATAAACAGGTGACACGCACATTATCGCCACTCTGCCGCCCACAAATTATGTTGTGAATGAATCACAAAAAGATTTCGCCTAACTGTAATTGCACAAACACACAATTCAAGTTGACATACAAACAAAACAAAACAACAAACATGTTTGACATCATGCGTAGACACATGTAGGCAAACTTTTAATCTCAATATTACAGATAGGAATCTGTTAAGACAGAAGTTTGGTTCGGCTGGACCTGTACTTGCTGCAGGTTAATGATGATCCGTACAATCTAAATAACCCAACCATTTTGGAGATTAAATGGATTGAAGCAATGTGTAGCTTGAGTATGAGGTTATAATTGTATGTACCGGTACCTACACAAATTACCTCCATTTTGCAAATTTAACCATCTCCAGCATTAATTCAACAAAAAATTTCCAAAATAACCGTCCCTTGAAAATATCTAACATTAATATAAATTTAGTTAATAATATTTCAATGAATGTTAGGTAACTGTTGTGTGAAAATTAGAGACAATCCTTTACTTCATGGCAAACTAAGCGCAGATTAAAGACAAAAAGATGGCTTTTCAACTCACAAAGGTGACGCATTGCTTCGGTTGATTGACACACAGGTTAACTTTAAAGTTGAGTCTGTTCAAATGTGTGTGTATCCGATCCAACACACTTTTAGGAACTCTTTGACAACTCACTTTCTCATGGCACTTATGCGGATCGTCTGAAATTTGAATGCTGCTGGTTGTGTCATTGAAAGTCTTCGTCTAAATGTTGTACCATATTCTGCTGTGGGTAAATCCTTTGTCTTCGTGGACGACAACACCAGTCCACTCCGAGGAAGGCAGCTCTCTCGGCTGTGATAGGATAGCCACCCTCCGATGGTATAGCCTATACAAATCCCTCGAGCATCTTTTGGAGCATCTAAGGGGTTTGACGGGTTAAGTGATCTACTCGATAAAATTTTCCAGAATTCACATATATGGTATCTTACAACGGTGCTGATTAAGACTCTGAAAAATAAAAAATGGGGTCACGACTTGTTTTTGATACTATAGCCAAAACAACAAAAAGGTAAGGTTGTCACGGATTTTACAAGAGGAATGGGTTTCTATCCCTCAGCAGAGCGTCTGACCAACTTACCAATACCATGGTGGTTTACCTATGACAAAGAAGGTTATTTGTACTAGTGGTGTGTTGTGTGGGGGGGGGGGGGGACCACACATTACGACAGTATCAAATTGAAGGAGGATTAGCCGATGATGCTGCCTATGGTAATTGCCTTTGTCTTCATTGATGACAACGCCAGTCCACGCAGAGGAAGGCAGATCTCTCGGCTTGTGATGAGGATATCCACCGGCTGTTATAGCCTACAAAGCCCTCGACATCTTTGGAGCATCTTAAGGGGTTGAAGTTTAGTGATCTACTCGATAATTTTTTCCAGAATCACTATCTGGTATTTTACAACGGTTCTGTATTAAGAATCTGAAATAAAAACTGGGGGTCACCGACTTTGTTTTTGAGCTATAGCAAAACACAAAAAAGGTATGTGTCACGGAATTTTACAAGAGGAATGGGTTTCTATCCCTCAGCAGGCGTCTGACCAGACTTACCAATACCATGTGTTACCTATGACATTAGAGGTTATTTGACGATTGTGTGGTGTGTGGGGGGTGGGGGGGACCACACATATTACTGAACAGTATTCAAATTTGAAAGGAGGGATGAGTACCGATAGCTGCATTTGGTAATGCCTTTGTCTTCGTGGACGACAACACCGGTCCACGCAGAGGAAGGCAGATCTCTCGGCCTTTTGATGAGATATCCATCCACCGGATGGTAGAGCCTACAAATAACCCTCGAGCTCTTTTTGGAGCATCTAAGGTTTTGACGTGTTAGAGTGATCTACTCGATAAAATTCCAGAATTCACATATAGGTAAATTTCCAACAGTTCTGATTAAGAATCTGAAATAAAAAATGGGGGTCACCGACTTTGTTTTTGGACTATAGCCAAAACAAAAAAGGTATGTTGTCACGGATTTTACAAGAGGAATGGGTTTCTTTTATCCCCTCAGCAGCGTCTGACCAGACTTACCAATACCATGTGTTACCTATGACATTAGAGGTTATTTGACGAGTGTGTTTGTTGTGGGGGGACCACACATATTACTGAACAGTATTCAAATTTGAAAGGAGGATACATTTAAATATGTAAGTGTTCCATCTTGATAAGGTCTTCAACCCAAAACCTCATCTTTCAATTTCGCTAAGATATTTTCAATCCGTTTTGAGTGAGAGCTAAAACGTGAATTTGTAAGCCCCGATAGAGTCTGTGTAAAATTAATGGTCGACCAAAATGGGGTTAACACTTTCACTTATAACATCCAAACTACACTTCCTGTTACCCTACACACACTTGTACAAACGTATACACCATGCAAAAAAAAAATCATAATCACAACAGATTTCAAGTGTCCAGTCCGTTCATAACCACACTAGCATTGAATGTCAAAGTTGTGTTTTTCAAACAAGTGTTATTCCCTAGAATCCTGGATTTGAATGCCATTTTCCCTAATATGGGATTGAAGAGCTGACGATCGATAACTTGCCGATTGCACCCAGATGGTAATACAGCACAGGAACGACACAAAGGACTCCCAAATAACCGCTAATGATTGTACGGGTTTGTTAGGATTTACTCTAAAATGTTTACGGGAGAAAGTGTAGTGATTGTTTGGACAAGAAATGAATAACGTCCAATGGAAGACAGTGTCTTTAAAAAACGGAAAATTTTGAGACATCCGCCATTAACAATTTGAATGATAAATCACGTTGTTTGGCGCAAATCATGTCTGAATACTTTATTCATCACGTTCCACTACAAACAGTATATCATTCAAAGGTATGAATAAAGTTTCTTTTTCAGTTACCACGTGACCACTTTCTGCCATTCAATTTCCCGATGGTTGCTCTCATCTTCCATTAGGACTTCCTTTGACGTTATCTCCTTTCCGGTCCACAATCTCTGTCACTTTTCTCCCGGAAACATTTAAGAGTAAACTCCAGCAATTCATTAAGTGGCCATTTTGGATCATTTGTGGCGTTCCTGGCTGTGTCTGTATTCCTCTGCGGTGCAATCGCAATCTATCTATCGCTATCTTTTTTATTTAATCCCTATATTTAGGGAACATGGCAATCAAATCAAATATTTTTTTCGCACTCAGGATTCTTGGGAATGACTTCTGTTTCAAAAACACAATTTGGCATTCAATAAGCATAGGTGGTTAAGAACGATATTACATTTTTGGTGATTGGACTTTTTTTTTCTGCATGTTTCAATACTTTTGTCCAGTGTGTGTATTTAACTGAGTAAATGAGAAAAAATATTAAGCTTCTCACATATCAACATTTTGACCCCTTCCTGTAAATATGGGGTTCTATAATCCAACTTTTATTAGTAAACAACATAAACTCATCATTTCGTTGACAATACTCGCGCTAAAAAAACGCTTAGCTCACTTACAGGGGTCGTTCTTACAACTATTTCCACCAACAGGCAAAAACTTTGATGAAAAATAGAGGGGCGCTGTTGTTTACATTTTTGAAAAATCGCTGATAGAGTGGCTTTAATATTGGCATTGGACCCACATTGCCGTTGGTAGTAAGGTTTTCTTATATCACGTTGAATTCAAAAAAGCTGTTTCTCCTCAAATTCCCTTAGTTGTCATTGCTTATCAAAGTCAAGCAAAAACTCAGGTCATCAAACGTCTTCAGGTTTGTTGATAGTTTGGGGCACTTGACCAAGAAAGTTTTCTGCCATGTATTGTACTTTCTTTACAACAAGGATGTCAAATGTCTGAGTCAGGGAGCAGATTTTCTCCTTTTTTGGCAGTATCGTTTAGGGCAGCAGTTTGTATTCGGTAATAAGATTGTCTCCCCGCGCCATGCAGATACGATAGAGTGTCATACCGATCTTGTCACCTCCTGAGTTGCGAACATCAAGAGCGCTTTGAGGCCAAGATTTTCCAAATACTGTGTTGGGGTTATAAGAGACCAGCAAAGACAATCTGTTGTCCCTGATATAGTCATTATGGAATTAGTCTTTAACAGTGAATCTAAAACAAAATATCCAAGGTATAGAGGGTTTTTGCTTTGGTTATTGGTTCCGAGCAATAAAACATAGAATGCGTGAGCGGTTTTTTGCTGATGATGCAACCAATTCCTCTAAATCCACTGGACTTTTTTTTGTTTGTGATATCACATCCAAGAGAAAACATTTTGGTTTGGATTTCTTTCTGTTCTTCCCTCTTTCTTTTCTTCATTCTTGTATGGCTGTCCTCTCTGTTATTATCCAAAATAAACATGGATCCATCAACAATTGTGCCCAGCTGACCATAGATGTCGAGAAAATGTCAGAAGTCTGTGGGTTTGTGGGGGTTCTGGTCCTCATTTATCGATTAGTGGTTCCAACCTTACAGCCAAGTAACCAAGAAAGATGCAGAAAATTGGTAATCTTGTGCTGGAGTAGGCTCCTCAAATTTTTCCAGGGGCATCTATACCAATAATCATGAGAGCTTTGATTGAGTGGCTCACTTCCAATACCAAGGCACAAACTTCTATACCTGGAATATCACAACAGCATGGAGGGTTGTCACCTGGGTGTACTTTTTTTCTCCATTCCCCGCCTTCGCTTAACTGGCATGGTGGGGAAAGCTGATGACAGGATGATAATTACTCCCATATGCAAGACATTTAAGTCAACTTCAAACCTCATCTACACTCTTATAATCAGTGGACGCGGGGAAAAAAAAAAAAAATGTCTTTGTGTTGTCTGTTTATTATTGAGAGATTTTTGGCCTCAAAGAGCCTCTGATTTTTGGCACTAAGGATTGAAAGATCAGGTTATCACTACATGGTATCTTCATGCCGCTAGGAGAGAAGCTACAAGTTGTCTTCTCCCGCACTCCATATGATGACTTGTGTAATGACGCAAAACTACCATGATAGTACTAACTTTGAAGCCTAAACGCTTGTCCATAAACTAAAAAAATCTTCTCTGATCAAGAATTTTGACAGTCCAACAGCACAAACTATCCACAGACCTGAAAAATTTGTCGGCCTGCGTTTTGCTGCCTTTATAAGGAATGGACCTCAAGGTGCCTTTGAGGGATTGTACTCAATAAATGGTAGGAAACATATCCTGCACGGCCTACTACCAACAGTACTGTGAGTTCAAAGCCCCATTGAGAGATGCATTCGGCATTCGTAATTAATGAATTCCCTCGTTACTAGTCCTTGAATTATGATCTCAAAAACACAAAGGCCTGCCAGATCCTAACACATGTGGCATGTGCTCGCGCATGTGCGTGTCCCTTGTCTGCAGGATTCTAATGATCAAGTGTTGCATAGTTGGGGGTGATAAATGGGGGCGAGTGCATGTGAATGTTGTAAAAAACCCTGAGTGAACACTAAATGATATACCTGGACTCAATTACGTTATGAACAACTCCTGATATACCTGGACTCAGTTACTTTATGAACACTACCTGATATACCTGACTCAGTTACGTTTATGAACACTGCCTGATATACCTACGACTCAGTTACGTTATAACCACTGCCCTGGGATCCTGAGACTCGGTATAATTACTAACACTGCCTGATAATGGACCCAGTTATGTCAGGAACACTGAATTTGACAAAATCAGGCTTTTAGCCCATGATAGAATGTGTTTGGCACAATTCCTAGGTTGTTCCTTGATCATATTACCCTGAACAATTGAGGATATTATTACGTTAGCCTTATATTAATTGAAGAGGGCTTGGCCTAAGTTCACGTAATATTTCACATAAAAGGATAACTCAACGTTATAAATTATATATTTACGTAATAGATGATAGCGGTGAATGCTTAATTTCCTATGTTTTTCAACCTTCTATCCAGATCAGACGCCATTTTTGAATTTGAAGCATTATTATAAATATGAAATGGTCCGAATATAAGTTTATTTGGTCATTGAGCTAGTCACTTGTTTTTGACCAAGGATTGATTATGAGAATACGCCCAATACATGCTAGTTTGTATTTTGTAGTATTTCAATGTTGCTTTTAATCTGAACTTCAATGTATGCAAAACAAAAAAGTCTGTTGTAAAGCAAAGTGCCTTAATAATTTTAATAGAATAGGCTTTGTAATTTTAAATTGGCGACCATCATGAATTTCGTCCAGGATATCAATTTTGGTACATATCCCATGTTGTTCCTTTGGATAACCCCAACTGTTATAAATGGATTATGACATTAATGTAGTTAGTTGTACGGTAATCTCTAGATGATAGTGGTATAAGAAAAACGGATACGTGTACAGAGAGAGGATGGCATTTCTTTCTATGGCGTTTTACTTTCAGTAAGCCTTAATCGAGCAACAATTTTGAATTTGAAGCATTTTACCAATATTAAATGTCAATAATACCTTTATGGGCAATTGAGATGTGTTAATTAATTGATTGACACACTGGACATGCTGGTTTTGATTTATGGCAATCGAATCAATATATTGCCAATTTTGTAGATTTCCAAATGTTTTGGCGCCATATTGGCCTCCATCTTGGATTGGAAACATGTTAACAATTTTAAAATACCAATTTTTACTAGTCTGTGCGGGTGTTCTGCTTTTATCTTAACATATAAACCATTTTATTAACCAAAACACATTTTTATTTTCATTGTTCTAAGTGACCTTGAGCAGTCGTAGCTATTTATTGATTTTTTGAGGCAGTTTTGAATTGGCGCGAAAATCAGGTGCCTTTCGCCCGATATAATTTTGGCACATATCACATTTGTTTCCTAGGTTTCATATTAGTCTAAAACAATTGGAGTTATCCTCTCTAAAATAGGGCTATCACTACTCTGTAGCCAGCTCAGCTAGAACCTAATTAGAAACATCATATAGGTAATATTCCATTTGCAGGTCAAGCATGAGTGGAATTTTGCCTTAGAGTTATTCAAAATTATACAACCAGGTAAATCATTTCAACACATATTCCTCTTATATTAAAAGATAAGCAGTGGTAATACGAGAAGATACATATTGGATATTTATTGTTTAGCTTATCACAATTAACAGTGTTTACAAATCGTTAAACTACTAGTATTTATAATGAAGAAAATATCACAATTTAAATACGTGTTTCATTAACCGACGCATGTGTCCTCTGCCGTTTTTAGCCACTCTTACCCAATAAACTCAAAACCAAATGGTCATAGATGGTACCACTATACCTTTTTGGAATCCTTCTGACTAGACGGACATATGGCCCTACATTCAACAATAATTGAAGTAGTTTAAAAAGTTTTTGATCCCTGGTGGTAATCTTAAATTGCCCCTATAAGAGTGACACCACAATTAGACCACTAACTTCCATGCATTGATAGAGAGACGTCGCAGACTAACTACAATATGTCAAACTTAATGTAAGTGGGCAGTGAACTATGATGTGTGATCCAAGCCTTATCCAGGTCCTTACTCCCCGCTCTTTTTTAAAACCATTCTAAATCACAGCTATTTCTTCAAGATTAAACAATCGCGCCCCTAGTTTCATCAAAGGCCATTTTTGCACTGGTTGTATGGAAATATTGTTGTAGTCAAGACCCCTTAAGTGGCTAATCGTAACATGCCGTATTTGTCAAGAAATTATGACTTTTAATGCTTTGCTTACTAATAAAAGTCGGGATCACGACTTTTATTAGGTCCTCCTAACAGTCGTACATGGCATCTTCAGGACCGCTTTAAATGCTTAAGTGGTTCTGTTTTTCAAAAGAAAGTACTATAACTGTTGATATGACCTAACCCTAGCAATTAGACGACAAAATGGCATTGGAATTTGGAACAAAAGAATCTGATAGTGGCTTTAACTTTTGAAAAAAGTCGCTGGTAGTGACTTTAATTTTAGACCAGAATTATGCGCAAATTCCATTACAAAATTGAAGTTCTTCTTTATTTAAAGAAAACTATAATGTCATCAGCATACTGAAGTAATCCACTGTACTCTCAGAAATTATTTTGTTGTATTTTTGTAGATAATTGTAGATACTTGGTATTGTGCATGTGACCATAAATCACTTAGTTATTAATGATATGGGTTGAAATAAAGTTGATTGATTGGAATATTACTGAAATGGCGTTCATTTTCTTTTATTGGCCAAATTATCCGAATTCGCACACACTTCCGAAAATTGCATCACACAGTTTTTGTGATCTATAGTATCTATAGATCACATTGAGGCATGTTTTCATCACTGGATATCAACTTTTATTTAAAGGCTGACTCAGAGATTTCCAGAGGAGGGCGCCTTCAATTTTCAAACAAATCATGTTTTTACATATACATAATGCCTGTCCGTATCCTAATCACTGTGTGGAAAAGCTAATTTCAAATCGAAGTCCTTCATATAGAAAATCACAACTTTGTTATAAAATTCCGGATCCCTATTTTTTTTATACACAGTATCCCATGGCACTGTTATATTATACATAAACGTTTACTGCGTCAAAACGAAAACTCCGATTCGTTTGAAACTTTGGAATTGCGCCTTTCAGGTGAATATCTTTAGTTCTAGTCCACTATTTTTAATTATTACACCAAAAAATATATTTGAAATACTCTGAGTCCGACTTTTTAAAGTCCTTGCATAAAACTAAGCAATCAATGTAATTCCTTCAGAAAAGGGCTATGTAATCTAATTTCTTAGCAAATATTATATCTTGCTGCGCTATATGCAGTCGTAGAAGAAGAGAGGATTCCTGGTGGTTGGACAGTCCGAGACAGAGTTGATGGTTAGTGATCAAAGGTCATCAGGAGTCATTCAAGGACAAGGAGGTCAAATGGGGTTAAACGTTGGTGTATGGACATGAAAATTGGTGAGGTCGATTGTTGATTACACCGTGTCATTCAAGCCCAGTTAATCGCGGAAACCCAGTTAATCGCGAAAACCCGGGACCGGGCCTAGTTGAAAATTAATTCCGATCGATATGGTGACTGACTAATGATGGATTCATATTTCATCGAAAGCTGTCGGCCGACACTAGTATTTCGAAACATGCTGTGCGACGTATGCATGAAAAATACGCGGTGCAGTGGCGGATTTAAGAGTCAGAGTGTCAGCAGATGCTGACAGGCCCCTAAAAACTGTTGCTCTCAGGGCCCCTGCAGACACCCCCTAGTCGGATAAAAAATGCACATCAGGTCGCTTCGCGACGCTAAAGGGCCCCCACCTTAAAGGGACATAAGGAGATTTTTTTAGGATACGAATTTTCTCTAAATTGCACAGGATCGATGTACCTAGGACCACCTTACTAGATGTCGAAGGTTTATTGGACAAACAAGTACAAAAGAAAACAGCCCCCAAACTTGTTTTAACTTGCCTGACTATCGTAATTGTCCCATAGAACACCGTGCGTTGACTTTCTGTCTGCAACGACAGAAGTACTCTAAAATATAATATTTAATAGAGACGGCGTCTTCCGCTTATTCACTGCAGGTGTGATCTAATACATTTGAAAGCTTTCCAAATATGCAAAAAACCCGGGGTCGACAAAAAATGGGGGCGCTTCTTTCGGGAAATCTCCTCAGTCTCTTAAGCTTGCTGACAGGGCCACTTTCCTTAAATCCGGCCACTGACGGAGTTGCGTAAAAGCATGTTCGAAAGACTTGCATCAGCCGACGTCTGCAGATAAAAGTATGAACCCAACTCAGGGTCCCCCAGGCTGGCCCTACAGCGCTACATACAAGTCATAACCACTAAGAGAAAATGTTGTATGTACTCTCATCGGGTACACGTTCACTTTCTGATCCAAAAACAGTAGACATTCTTTTGGCGATAGATGAGAATTTTGAGTTAAGCAGAGAGTTTGGAAATGAAATCAAGAGACAGGTTTTAAAAGAAGAATGCAGGGAGCAGGATTAAGCTTGTTGTAAATGACTTACATATAGTATAGACAGAAATGTACACTGGCACAAAAAGTATCTCGGGCATGTTTTTCGATCAGTATGGTGCCACAGTCCTACCCATTTTGAAAAACGGGACACGAACGCGTGTGCCACAATCATGTTGCAAGTAGGCTTTTCTCGCTCATTGAGTCGGAAAAACCGCTTTTTGTGTTTAAAAATCAATACACAGTCACGTATTATTGCGTTGCTACCAAACAGTGGACCATTGACAAATCCTCCAAAAAAATGCAACTTTTGGTTGGGGGGTGTGACGTCTTTCGGCCGCTCTATCTCAGCCATTTTTGCACGCTTTGGTACAAGCGAGGTGTTAAATGAAAGAGCAAGACCAAGACAACCCAAAAGTATATTTGAAAACTTTCAAAAATGGTATGACTTTGGTACAATAGCTGATCGAAAAACATGCCGAGATACTTTTTGTGCCAGGTTCATCATGGCAAGCGTGCCACTGTTACTCGATCATCTGTAGTTCACGTGGTACGTCTCCACTATGATACCAGCATGGCAACTTTTTCTCTGTGATTTTTAATGACGTCATAAACTCAGTTGTTGGGTCATCCAAGTGCAAATCTAAATCTCATAATATAATGCACTTTTCAACCTTTGAAATCGCCGAGACGCATCAATATCTCTTTCCTTGGGTTTGAATGGTAAAAACATTGAGTATCTTCGATCCGCACAACAGTGACACAGTACATCCCCCCAGTCCATGCTTGAAGGCACTTGGTCTATTTTTAGGTAATCCCATTACATTATCGACAAATTTGGGTGGCCCATCTTATCTAGAATATTTGAATGACTCGTTTAATGGATCTCCCAATCACCATGGTACAATACTACTTTTATAATTTATTCGAGTTGATGCTGTCATGTAGTTCCAAGGTTCACACAAAACCGAGTTCTGTTATACACCATTTTTGTACCCTTTCAGGGACTGACTTTAAAGGAAAGTGAAGCGATAGCGCCCCTACAGCTCTCCTTAACACTTTTTAGGGAGTGATTTTAAGCTCCCCTTGGGAATCTGTTCATTCCCTGGTTAGCATGTCAAATGCATGACGCTCCCTCAAACATCCTCCCCGATATGACCAGGAAAGCTTTTTATCGAGCACCACCACCTTATTTAAAAGTCAGTCCCGCTTA
This sequence comes from Ophioderma brevispina, assembly GCA_023653785.1. NCBI lineage: Eukaryota > Metazoa > Echinodermata > Ophiuroidea > Amphilepidida > Ophiodermatidae > Ophioderma > Ophioderma brevispina. Next base: position 3,461 of record JAMKCH010024907.1, on the reverse strand, counting down.
TGTAGTTAAAAAGTCACAGCTCTTTTGTTGATAAACATTTACTCACCAAGGTTGAGTAGCAGTTTTAACTCTTCCTTTTAGTAACATTTACTCAGTAAATGTTTATCAATATTGACTCACCATTTGTTGAGTAAAATTTTACTCCGCGTTCTACTCAACAGTTGAGCTGTTACATTTTTTTACTCAACGGTGATAAAAACTTTACACAACCCCAATGAGTAATATTTTTGTACTGTTTGATTAGATTCCTTGCTCAACCTTGGGAGTAACATGTTTTTGACTCAACTTATGTTGAGCACAATGATTTTTACTCATTGACATTGAGTAATACTTGGAGGCAGTCTAAAGCAAAATGGGGGTATTTTTTCTTTATCAGAAAGCTACAGGTTTCTCACCGGGCTGAGTAAAATGGCTTGTTCAGTGACACGCGAACTTCCAGATGAGTTTGACTTGATTTCTGTAATAGAACTACTCTTTCAAACATCAAAAGCACATAAAGCAAGATTTAATTAACTTTGGTATTCTGGTATTTAAAAATAACAACAAGGAACATATTGTTTTTTCATTCTTTTACCTTTTCTTCTTCGAAGTCCCTGGTGGTTCAAAATCACGATATAATAGAGCACCACCTGCGCGTCCGTGTATCGATGTACATGCCCAATAAAATTTATATGTTATAAATTTGCCAGAGAATTGTAGATATACCACCTGGGCATAATAACAAAGCTATATGTTTACCCCATACACACGCTTACAGTATTACATTACAGGCATCAAGTCACTAGGTGAAAGGTTGCCGACTTCATAAGCTTTGATATCAGGTACCGTAGATATAGTCGGGTTAATACGCAGGAATCTCACCAACTTCACATTCATTTCACTCTCATGGAAGCATATCACAAAAAAACCACAAAAACCTCTAAAAATTCTTTTTTTAACTTTTGGTGTAAAATATCCGAATGGCCAGCTGGCCAGCATTTCCGTGACACCCCAACTTGTCATCGGCCGTTGATATGTTCGCGGCAATTCTTGGGGTGCACGTGTCTGGTGTCGTCAACGTTGCTTAAGATCAAATCAACACGTGGAACTTTGATCCTTCACTGCGTCAAACTACTTGTCACGCAACGTGTGAGTTGATGTCCAAAAACTGCTTTAGGCCTAATCAACAGGTTTACAGTTTTGCTCGGGCTGAAGAGATAACGCGGAAATGGTGTTTAACTCATGCTTGATTAAACTTGACTCAATTTTTTACTCACCGCACTGAGGTAAAATAGTTTTTAGAGTGTATTTATTCATTCCTGCTGTAAGATATGACTCCTCGACGTCTCGTACGGCATTTAACAATATCCCAATCTCTGTTATTCAAGTCAGTATGATACGTACTCTGTCCATCTTTGCAAGGTAAGTAGGCTAGTGCAATAGGTTCATTCCAACGATTAGAAATTCCAGACGACTTAAAGGTCACCATCATCATCGTATTGTTGCTGCAGTTAAAAAGAAAGGAATCAAAAATTTAAAGCGCAATTTACTATTTCTTGAATGCTATTAATTTTCCTCAAGAGAGCACGTGGGTCGGTGTCAGTGGAAAAGCGCAGTCATTAGACCATTAAATTCGTGAGTTCGAGCCCCACTGTGTTTAGCATGGTTGGCCTGGGCAAGATACTTAATCTCAGTGCCTCGTCGAAACATAGCAAAAAATATTACAAAATAAGTGCTGATAGGCTATGTGCGCTTGCCAAGGCATGTCTTTGAGAAGCCACTCAGATGAAGCGAAATTGATTGTGACGATTACCTGAAGGCGACATAATAAATACCTTGGCCAACAGTGCTTTGGACTGTTTACGATGATTGCGAGCTATAGGTATTATTATTATTACAACGGTGATGGGATGTTCCACACACAAACACAAATAGATAGGTATTTTCTCATAGTCTACAGCATTTCTCAAGCGTCCAAAGTTCGGTAATATTAACAACAATGAGAATATTAGGCAAACTGCGATAAAGACAACAATAATATAATAAAATTGTCCTTATCTTGAAAACGAGTAGATTAGAGACGTGATGATTTAAGCATTTGCAAGTATAGTCGCAGAAAAGGACATCAAATAAAAAGGTACAATCCTGGTCACATTTTAAGCTCATTAATTTTTAAGCAAATCATTACACCCAAGACATATCTTGACCATTTCTAAACGTTGACCGACATTCTCTATACAAGACAGCTCTGTTCTTTTATTTACAATGTGATATATTCGTCCCAAATACCTTTTGTTTCGCTTCCTCCATCCATATCGTCTACGTTTCTTTTGTTTCCTCTCAACATCCTTTTCGACAAAACTCATTGATTTCAGATTTATAACTTCTCCTTCTGGTACCACTCGACCATAAAATTGGGATGGTTTGTTTCCATGATCCGCCATATCAATAACAATTCGAGGTGAAATACGGGGTTCTCTTCTTGGTGAAACCCGGCCAGAGTAGTCGTTTTTGTCAGGCACTTCAGTAGCATTGGTTCGTTTTAACTTTGGTCTCAGGCGAGCGTCAAGGGAACGAGATCTCGCGATATTCGGAGAAACCTTAGCCGCAGCCGATTTTCGCGCCGGTTTCATAAACATCACTTTTGTATCAGATGCAGTACCATCGTCATAACCATGGGTAGCGGAAAGGTTATTAGGCATGTGAGAAGGCCAGGGTGCAACTTTATTTCGGTTACAAGACCAATCCATCTGAAATTGTGAGTGAAAACATGTGAAAGTGTGACCATCTGAAATTGTTAATGAAAATATGTGGACGTGTGACCAACTAAGCATATGGGTGCAGACAAGAATGAAGCAGATCGTTTAATAGGTTATTATCTTTACTAGTGGCCCTCCTTTGTCTTACCTGTAGCGGTATCACAGCGGGAGCTACTTGGTTGAAATATCGATCATCACTAGAATGGCGACGCGATTTACGACTTCGGTCTTTCCTTAATTCACGGATGCTTGGATGTAATGCCTGAACACGAAATATGCATATTAAATGCAAAGAGATGAAACAGAATTACAAAGAAAATCGGGCGTAAGCCATAGTAGTAAGTCTAAAATTCTAGATATAAACTGCGACATAAAACCGGGCATAAGACTCTCCCAAAGGCAAATACGATGATATATGATACATTTGCTTAATATTTTTATAGCGTGGTGGTGAAAGCCAAAGATGCCAAACCGAAGAAGAAAAAACGAACTGAGAAATAGAGAACACTAGGATAGGGCTTCTTTCACATTTCATTTCTTAAGATCAAACATCCACTTGTAAGTACTCTTGATTACATAATTCTTCGCTTAGGTTAAATATTGTGCTTATATGAGCTTGTTTAAAAGTACCCATTTTAAAGTATGTCAATATCAATCCGGATTTCGTTCAGGTTATTCCACTGAAACATGTCTGATTTTTCTTACAGATTATATCAGACAGCA